>JAMRYI010001016.1:0-51166 GCA_029231635.1 Ditylenchus weischeri
ACGACTATAACCACCCCTCGATACGACTATAACCACCCCACTCGATACGACTATAACCACCCCACTCGATACGACTATAACCACCCCACTCGATACGACTATAACCACCCCACTCGATACGACTATAACCACCCCACTCGATACGACTATAACCACCCCACTCGATACGACTATAATCACCCCACTCGATACGACTATAACCACCCCACTCGATACGACTATAACCACCCTCGATACGACTATAACCACCCACTCGATACGACTATAACCACCCCACTCGATACGACTATAACCACCCACTCGATACGACTAGAACCACCCCCTCGATACGACTATAACCATCACACTTGATACGACTATAACCATCACATCGATACGACTATAACCACCCCTCGATACGACTATAACCACCCCACTCGATACGACTATAACCACCCCACTCGATACGACTATAACCACCCACTCGATACGACTATAACCACCCCACTCGATACGACTATAACCACCCCACTCGATACGACTATAACCACCACTCGATACGACTATAACCATCACACTTGATACGACTATAACCACCCACTCGATACGACTATAACCACCCCACTCGATACGACTATAACCACCCCACTCGATACGACTATAACCACCCCCTCGATACGACTATAACCACCCCTCGATACGACTATAACCACCCCACTCGATACGACTATAACCCTCCACTCGATACGACTATAATCACCCCACTCGATACGACTATAACCACCCCACTCGATACGACTATAACCACCCCACTCGATACGACTATAACCACCCCACTCGATACGACTATAACCACCCCACTCGATACGACTATAACCACCCCACTCGATACGACTGTAACCACCCCTCGATACGACTATAACCACCCCACTCGATACGACTATAACCACCCCACTCGATACGTTTGTGGAGAAATATAATGTGAAGAAGTGTGGTGTTTTTTTGACTGCAGATTTTTTGCTGATTTTTCAGAAATGTTCGCAGATTGCCGGCTCTCCCGACTTGCGAGGACTCTTTTAGAGAAAAACATATCATTTATTGTATTTTAATATATTAAAACATAGATAAGAAAAAAAAACAATTACTAATTACAAAAAAACAATTAATAAAATCCTAATTTGCTATATACCGTTTATCTTCCAATAATCAGCTTTTCAAAAATCTCTGAAGGTTGTTCTGCTATTTGCACCTCACCCCATGTTTTTAGAGGTAACCAAAAAAAAGACGTTTTTAAATACCTTTTGTTCTGCTAAACATGGTAAAGAAACATTTCTTAATAGTTTCTGATCTAAAAAAAATTCTCAAAAAATGGTCTTTTTGTTCTTTTATCTTTCATTTTTTGGCAACAGATTTTCAGATGAGGCTGTTTCTCGAATTTTTAAAAAGTAAGCAAAACATGTATAAGTTCGTCCAAATTGGCTCGCCTACCTCAGCATGAGCCTTAAAAAACTCAACAGGAGGAATCGATTAGGGGGAAGAGGTTGGGGGCTCTCGAATTTTATTTCCTCGGCATCCATTACTTTATTACCCGTGCCTTCGGCTCTACTCAGATGCACGTACACAAGACAAGCAATAAATAGGTTTCATTGGGAAGCAATTGCCAAAATAAGCCTGTCTCAACAAATTAATGAGATTTACTCTTGATTTCCTTAGTGTATATGAATTGGTGGTACGCCAATTCACACGCGTATGTTTGTTTATTTATCCTGTTTCTATACACGCGTATTAACCTCAAAAACATAATTTTTTCACAGGTTGTGCTCTTTCGCTTGCTGAAATCGTGCAGGATATTTCGAGAGCCGAATACCGGCGCCGCCACCACTGGCAGCACCTTTTTTTGCCGCCGCCTGGCGCAACCTGAAAATGCGTTTTCTTTGCGTTTCAAGACTTAAAACATTGAAAAATGCTGTTAAACACAATTTTGAGCCAGGGGCGTTTGAGACAGTCCTACCCTTAATTTTTTAAAATTTGTTTCGGTGCTCCTGTGGCATTTCTGTTTGTCTGGTTTTTTAATTTTCTAAAAAATTTAGAAAATTTCAAAAATCGACAAGGTTAAAATTTAAAAAGTCCAGGCTAATAAATAAATTAGATACAAAACTCTGAAACACTAGATAGAATAGACAAGATAATGCAATTATGATAGATACTTGCCTAAAAGTTTTACATTATACTTTTCCAAGCAGCTTTCATGAATAAAGCAATATTCACGAAGACTTAAATGATATGGATTGGGCTCTGATTCAAACAGCAAATATCCACCTTTTGAAAGTTTTTCCAGAAAATTTATAAGACTTTTCACGTCGCCCATGTGAATTTCCATTAAAATCTGACAAATATTAATTTGCAAAAGCTCATCAATTATTTCTCGCTCCGCCCCTTAAAATTTATATAAAAGTTATAATTCTGTTGCATAATAAAAAATTTTCATTGTAGCGTGTTTATGTGTTAAATCTTAAACAACTATCTCCGTTGCCGACAATAAAAATCACCAAGTTTAGAAAAGAGCACAAAAACCACAGGAAATATTTCAAACTTTTATTTTTTCCAAAATAGTTGAAGAGATAATTTTAAGTTAAGATAATTTTGGACCTTGACCCGTATTAAGTTTCTGATAACAATTTTTCGGTATGTTGGATTAT
Organism: Ditylenchus weischeri; assembly: GCA_029231635.1. Lineage (NCBI taxonomy): Eukaryota > Metazoa > Nematoda > Chromadorea > Rhabditida > Anguinidae > Ditylenchus > Ditylenchus weischeri. The sequence continues at coordinate 2,679 of JAMRYI010001016.1, forward strand.
TTGATACATACCCCAATGACTTATTAGTCCCGAGGGGACTACTAGGTTTTCAGCCTATTTTTAAATCCCGCTTTTATTTTTTTGAGTTTTGGTATTGCATAGCGTATATTACGATTGTGCTAATAAGTACTTTGACATCTTTTCAAAAAACGTCTTTTTTTTGTAATTTTTTAGGGTTAGGCAGGTCGCACTTAAAGGGGTGAGCTAGGTAGGTTTTTTATTCAACAACAGTGGCGTAATGAATAAGCGTTAGTGTTTTGTGGCACAGGTTCGACCCCAGCCCCTGTAGCAACAACGAAAAAAAATCCGCGGATTTCTTAAGAAATCCGCGGATGAACAAATCCGCGGATACATTTTCGTAGCAATAACGAAATTCTATCCGCGGATAAGCAAATCCGCGGATACTTAACAAATCCGTAGATTTCTTTGAGATATCCGCGGATATGTTTATCCGCGGATAGATTTTTTTTTTCATAATTTCAACTTTTATAATTTATTTTAGTTACGTCAATTTTTTCTTATTGGAATTTTTGTTTATTGATTATTTTGATTATAAGTGCATATGAGAATGATGAAAATAAGAGTGGCATCAATGACTTAGACAATGGATTTTATCAAAATAAATTTTGCACAATTTGAGCGTAGCCAGTTGCACTAGTTTTTATTATTAATTTATTACCGAGTTTCTTGGTGGTTTTGTGGATTAGAGAATGAAGTCATCAACCAGGGTCTGTTTGCATAGCCAGAGTCTCCCAAAATGTACCCAGTTGCCCTACTTGACTCAAACTCATTCTATACTTCGCTGTGACGCAAAATGAGTCTTGAGAAGTCTTGAGAAGTCTTCAAGCAGTAGGGTTCAACTAGTTCAGAGTATTTTCGGATTTGCTTTAGTGGAGTACCTGAAGGTGTTGAGACTCCTTTTTATGGCCAGTCAAAAGAAAGAGGCCCGCTAGATTGCTGGATTATATCAAAGTCACCTTCGACATCACCTACAAAAAAAAGCAGAGAGTGAAATCACCAACTAAAGCTAATACAGCAGTTCCATTAGGACAGTTTCAGCGATCAGTTTTGGACAAATACAATCCGCGGAATTTTTAACAATCCGCGAATTGTATCCGCGGATTTTTTGTTGTTGCTACGGGGGCAGGTGTTGGCACGCTAGTTATTTTGTCTTGTTGGACTTGTTTTTGCCCGATGTTTTTGCTGTTTTTGTAGTCCGGAGAACACGTTTAAGCCCGTCGTAACATACGCTGACCAACCCTTAACTAAGCCTAACATAAATTATCACAAAAAACAGCGAACCCAAGGCTTAAAGTTTTTACCTTCAACGTCTATTTTTAAAATTTCAATAGACTTGTCGCCCAAGCTAGACATGACAGAGCTTAATGATCTGTTAGTTTTATTATCATCTTTAGCTAATGACGTTATCAAAACTTCAATAATATTTCCATTTGCTTAGGTTATTGCTTTTTGCGTTTCGTTGCTGATATTATCCTTAACGTAAAAATGAGTTTTTTTATTATTTGTATCAAACCTTGTCAATAGATCTCAGAGCGCATCGATATTTAGTCAGTTTTTGAATTTCCACATCAAAACTAACTTGATTGTTCAACCCAAGTGAATATATTCTGCAACCTTTTTTAGGCACGTAGTTAGGATTGCACACCCATTTTCCTCCGTCACCAACTACCCCAAATCTAACTTTATTCGAACAAAAAACCTAAAATGTGATTGTTTTAATTGCTAACACTATGATGGTCAAGGGTGATCTTTAATTCAGGCTCTAACTTTAATTTTCTCTAACTTTAATCAAATTTTTTCCGATCACTGTGTTACCTGACTTTTTCTGAACAACTTTGATTTTTTCATGAAAATTTTGCAAGTAGGCGCGCTTTTTTAAATGTTTCGTTGGAAATTCTTAAAAAGTGAGTTTTTTTACTCTCAAGGTTTTCAACAAGTTTCATTTTTCAACTCAAAGATATACAAGCAATATACTACTATTCGACGCAAAATCGACAGCTCATTAATCATACAAAAACAACTTAACATGTTTACATGTTACATGACGAAAAAAGTTTGAGAAATAGGCCAATAAAGAAAAAAATTCTCAAACATTTTTAAAAAATTCTACACGAGCTATAGGAGCTATATTCTACACGAGCTATAGCTATAAACTATAGGGAGACCAAGGCGAAACGACCAAAAACTATAGGGACACCAAGGCGAAATGACCAAAAACTGAAGCGCTCGTGAAGAAGCGCTCACTAAATTTCTGTTTTTATCAGAGAGCGCTGTCATTTTTACGTTGAATACAGTCGAACATCGCTAACAAGTCTCTTCGATAACCCGTCACCCCGCTAGCCCGTCACCATCGATCCATCACCGGCAAAGAAAATTACCTCCGCTAACCCGTATTTTTCAGAATTTTGATATCTTTTTTTTAAAGATGAGATATAGCCATTTTAAGCCGGAAATCACCTTGAGTTTGCCTTGAGTGTAGCAGGGTCAAAGTCAAGATAAGTTTAAGGTGATTTTTGGCCTAAAAATGGCAATATCTCATATTAGAGAAAATATATCAAAATTCTGAAAAGTACGTTTTATTCAGTGCAAAATTTTTACTTTAATAAATTCAGACCCATTTTTCCTACAAAAAATCGAAAAAAACGACCTTGAGTTCACTAAACTCAAGGTTTACCTTGAGTTTGACCTTGACTTTGAGCTTGAGTTTCGGAAACACTGTTCCCAGCAGTGTTGTGCATTTTCAAATTTCTCGCCCTCTTTTAATTGCTAACAAAGTCCTTTAAAGTTTGTTCGAGAACTTATTGCACACTCGTTAGAAAAAGGCTGCCAGTGGGAAGTTATAGCTAAGGGAAGTAACGAGATGGTCAAGAGATAATGATTTGATAAAAAATTTCAGAAAAGTTCAATTTTCAAACAAAAAATCAAAAGATTACAACTAAAGACTGTAAGACTCATCTTCTAATATCTCCAGTCCACTCTCGAAACAGTAGCTCGCGTGAAACGGAAAAATATACACTATGTCGAGTGGGTACTTATTCCGTTTGTCACTTAGGGTCGAATATGTTAGAACAGTCTCAAACACCCTTTTTCAGTAAGATAGAACAGATAATACTACAAAAGTAGGAAAGATAAGCAATAAAACAACGCTGAAAAAAAACTTATTTAAAATTTACAACTCGCTGATGGTTGCTTATCACTTTGGTCGCCAACTAGCTGAAAATTCAACAAAAAATCAATGAAAACTTCAAGTTTTACTTGCAAATTTTTCAAAGTACGTACTATCGAGCGACAGTTTATTGAGTTGGGGCAGGCTGTAAGGGTACGTACTAAGAAGCGTTTGTACTATCAAGCGTACGCACTATCGAGCTTAGGAATTGCCTTATTGAAAGAGAATCCAACCAAAAAATTAAAAAAGTGGGAACTTGTTGGGTTGGGGAGGGGGCGGGTTTTTCATTTATTTAAAAATAGTGTTTAAACGACTCCCAAGTAATTTTTATACAGTCGAACCTCGATAAGCCGTCACTCCGATAAACCGTCACTCCCGCTAAACCGTCACCTAGAAAAAATTTGGTTGGCCGGCAAAGAAATCCCACAAAACTTACCCTCGATAAGCCGTCATTCGATAAGCCGTCACCCTCGCTAATCCGTCACCCTAAGGCCGGTCCCGCCTGATAAAATTACCCTCGATAACCCGACACCTTGCATATTATGCATCTATTTTTTGAATTGCCGCCAAAATGTTCACTTATGGTGGTCTCTCAGTTTGCGAAAATTCATTCTCTCGTTGAATTTCCCGTTCAAATGTGTTGTCTTGTTTCTCTCTCGTTTCTTCTTTGTGTCTTTGCGTCTTTACATGTTGTCATTGCTATGTTTTCAGATGTCTCGAAAACATAGCGCAGTCACGTTGGAGGCAAAGAGGGCGATCATTGAAGCAGCCAAAAAGAACAACAACAAGACGGCGCTTGCGAAGCAGTTCAACATTCCGCGAACCACAATGAACGGGATTCTGAAAGAAAAGGGAACGATGCTGAAGGCGATCGAAGAAGGATGCAGTGCAAAGCGAGCCCGACTGAAGCCAGGAATGCATGAAGAGATAGAGAAAGCGCTCGTCATTTGGATCAAGCAAGTGAGAAGCAAAAATCTTCCCGTCAGTGGTGAACTCGTCAATGTTTGTTCTTATTTTTTACACCAGTGTTTATTGGTTAGTTTAGGAGAAGGCAAAGGAAATTGCATCGACCTTTGATCACACTACACCCTCGATAATCCGTCACCCTCGATAAACCGTCACCTGTGTGTGGTCCCCCGGGGTGACGGCTTATCGAGGTTCGACTGTATGCTTAAAACGATGAAAAAGTTATTTTCTAACATTTTTCCACACAAAAAATGAATTTTTTGAAAAATTTTTTTTTGACCAAACTTGACTTTTTTGTATTAAAATGTATTAAAAAAAACATGCATACCAGAGTTATTTATGCGGTAGGCCCCAGTTAACAAAACTACGTTCAAATTCCATGTTTCAAGGATTATCTAAGTGTGAAGTTTTCTGACCTTGGTACCCCAGGCAAAAAGTAAAATTTTGGTCAAAAAATTTTTTTTGATAAAATCAGCTTTTTATGTCAAAAAGTATCGCAAAACCCGCCCCCTCAACCCAACAAGTGCCAAAAAGTGTACGTACTATCGAGCGTACGTCTTATAGGGGGTACGTACTGTCGAGCGCCGACTGTACAGTTCACTCTCGATAAACCGGCACTCCGATAAACTGGCATTCTCGAAAAACCGGAACTTTGAAACAGCCTGATTCGGCTGAGATTCGACAAAATTCGACAAACCTTATTTCCGATAAACCGGCACACTTGGTAAACCGGCACACCAGGCTGTTTCCAAGGGGTTGCGGTTTATCGAGAGTGGACTGGAGCGTAGAAAAAGTATCAAGTATTATTTTTTTGCCCTTAAAAATGCCTTTTTGTTAAAAAGTGCTTGTTTTTGTCGAAAAGTGCTTAGTTTTTAGCTAAAAATGGACTTGATTTGTTGCAAGATGCCCCGTCTTGTAAGACCTGAAAAATAGTTCATATTTCAGCTGAAATTAAGCTCATCGCAGCTAAAAAGGGCCGGAGTTCATTGTAGCAACTCCTCCCAAAAAAGGGTTTCAACTGCTTTTTTGTATGTTTCAGGGCCGGAAACGTGTAGAAAACATGTTTTTAGCTGGTGGACGGCATTTAAAAAGTCAAAATTCGACTGAATTTTGACTTTTTGCCTTGGGGGACCAAGGTAAAAAATATTGGAGGGTACCTGGATTTTTTGTTTTTACATTTTTACCTTGTTTTTCTGACTAGAGCTTGGCAAAAAGAGCCTCTAGATGCATTTTTGATCAAGAGACTTGCTCGGTCAGTGCGCGCATCACCAACCAACCAAGCCCCCTTCGGGGGCGCAGGGGCTTGGTTGCTTGGGGTTGAGATGCGCACACCCACATACCTTAAACACAAATCACTCGAAATTGACTCTGGTATGCATGAAAAAGCATACATACCAGAGTTTTTTTTTACGCGGTAGGCCCTAGTTATTGAAACTATGTTCAAATCACGACTATAACAGAAAGAAAAAAGGCGCGGGTGAGGGGACCTGAATTCAGAGCAGAGCCCTAGCTGCAGACAAAATAAATGAACTATACGATCATGTCATCTTCAAAATCTTCATCAGGTATTTTTGTTTCGTCTAAACAAACAAAAATGTTTAAAATAATCAAATGCACCAAAGTAAAAATTCTTGCCTTGGTCCCCCAAGGCAAAAAGTCAAAATTATGTAAAAAATTTTTTTTTCAAAAAGTGCCGTCCCCCACCTAAAAACATGTTTTCTGCGCGTTAACGGCCTTCAAACACACAAAAAGTAGTTAAAACCAGTTTTTGAGAGAAGTTGCTATAATGAACTTCCACCCTAAGAAGACCCATTTAAACAAAACAATTCACATTCAAGCCCATAATAGGCCTATTCAAAAAAATCAAAACACTTTGCTGCCAAAGAAGGCACCTTTTTTTATCAAAAACAAGGCGATTTTTTTTTAAACCGGGCTGAAGTACACTTAATCTAACACCTAATCTAATGAAAAACTTTTTGAAACAGTTATTAGCTAATATAGTATCATCTAAATAATTTTGAAAAAATTTTTAGCTAGTAAAATTTTTAGCTTTTCAATTTTACAAAAAAACTAACCTCAGGAACCAGCAAAGCATAAAATTCCAAAAAATTTGATTCATTCGTAAAAGTATTTAAAACTTGACGTCGGCTTTCTATCTTGTCAATGTATTGTGCTAACACAGAACTATCAATTCGTAGTGTTGTCAGGTTATGCGAAAAATAATAAATAGCAATAATGAGTAAAATTAACATAGACATTTGTTTCAAAATTTTCTAAAATTGTAATTCTAAGATTTATTATAAGTTTAACATCATAAGTTTAGAGTTTAACATTTCTTGCTTAGTGTTTGTCGAAACCTGACTTACGTTATAGAAATTTCCTAGTCGAGTACTCCCCTCGGAACTCAAACTCGAAATTTTTAAGTCGAGTACTCGACTCGATATTCGACTCGACATTTTCGAGTAATTGAATCGAAAACTCGAGAATTTTCACATGTGATTTTGACTCGAATTGAAAAATGATTTATGGTATAATGCAAAAAATCCAAGTAGGTTTTAGAGCAGGAAAATTTGGTCAGAAAATAATTAGTTTTGTCGATAAAAGTCATTTTAAAAATAATATTTTCACTAAAAAATTCGACTATTAAACTCGAGACTGAAAATTTTTTGAGTTTTTTTAAGTTTAACTCTACTCGACAACCCTACTTATATATTTATAGAGCTACTCGCTTTTTGCTAGTTCTTTAGGATTTTGTAACCAAATAGGATGAGTAGAAGTTTTGAGGCCTTTTGTCTTGAATCTGGCGTCTTTTTATCATGAAAATGGCGTCTTATTTCAAAATTTGAATTTCATACCTTATTTTAACATAATTTAATTTTAATTTTATACCAACGTGTAGCTCCTGATATCAGCTTTCAGAAAAGCTATAACACTTACAAGGTAACATATGGTGGTAACAATGCGATATTGGAAAACCCCATATACCATTCGTTAGAACTTCAAAAATGCTTATTTGACATAAAAATCTTTTTCTGCAAAAAAGTTGATTTTGGGGATAATGCGTCTGAAAGTTGAACAATATGTAACCCTTACTCGAATGTGTGCTTTGATAGTCTAGTTGTTATGGCGCGCTTGTCGAAGTGCTCCAGCTCAAATTCACATGGATGCCTTTTTATTTTTTCGTCCTGAATACAACTTTTTAATGTGTTTTTAGACAACAGACAATTTTTTATATCCATTAAATCGACTTTTCGAACCAGGAATCGCATAATTGCTAAATTACAGAAGTTCTTTAAATTAAGTGTGTAATCTTTCAAAGTGACCTATACCTTACTTGGGTTCTTCTACGGCTCGAGGTGAGCCACATTTTTATTAAACATTAAATTTTCATATCCTTTAAAACAAGATAATGATAATAACTTTTTAATAAAATGAGAGAAAACCACAATGACAGTTCACATTCATACTGTTCACAATTATAATATTCAGTAGTTCAGAGATCATTAATAGTCCATTTCAATGTCCATTTTTTCTATTTCTGAAAACACGTTTTTAGATTCGCCATCTAATTTTGGGTCTAGAAACATGTTTTGAAAAAGCAAAATAATAGAAAAAAATTACTGCTCACCTGAATCCGTTGTAGCTCCCAAGTAAGGTATAGGTCATTTTTTAGATTAAACACTCAATTTAAAGAATTTCTGTAATTTGGCAATTTTTCGATTTCTGGTTCGAAAAGTCAATTTGATGTACAGGGTGTTATTTTTATTCCCTAATTTTAAATTGTAAAATTATATTAAGTTTTTTTATCCATTTTTAAAAATCTTTTTTTGTTAGAAAGCTGAAATTCTAGGAATTTTTCGGATTCTTACAGCTTTTACATATGACGTCAAAATTTGGGTTATTTGAGTCTCCAAAGTTATGATCGGTTTTCGGGTAATTCTTGAAATACGCAGAAATTTTTCAAATTTTTATGACATCAATGCACATCAACAACATATCGAGGTTTGCGGTCTACTGATCTGGTTTCGACAAGTTTCTGGTACCGTTCTTTAATGCTTTTGGGATCCGGTGCCATTGAATTTCGCCCATATACTGCGTGAAACTTGCGAATGGTTAGGACAGGCGATTTTCCAAACTACTGGTACCAGAGAACGATTTCAGCCTTCTTTTGGTCGGAAAAAAGCATTCTAAAAAGCAAAATAAAAACTAAAAGTTTGAAAATAACGTGTGAAAGACGTAGAATATTTGATAATAAGTGTTTGGCATAATCCTGCATCAATCAGTATCACATGATAAAGATAATGATGATAATATAGAAGTTGATAAGGTTAAATTACCCGAAAACCGGTCATAACTTTGGAGACTCAAATAACCCAAATTTTGACGTCATATGTAAAAGCTGTAAGAACCAGAAAAATTCCTAGAACTTCAGCTTTCTAACAAAAAAAATATTTTTGAAAATGGATAAAAAAACCTAATATAATTTTACAATTTAAAATTGGGGAATAAAAAAAACACCCTGTATATAAACTGTTATCTAAAAAAATATCAAAAAGATATAAGAACCAATAAGTACAAGCCGAACAGGCGCCTTAACAGGCGCCAAAATAAACTAAAAATGAAAAAAAAATTTGGGGTCACAGGTTCGAAGACCCTTGATCATACCTGGTTTTTCCACTTTTCTGGCAAAACTCAAAATTTTAAGCATCACATGTCAATTCTGATAGCATTAGCGTTCTCAGCGACCCCGATTTACCCTTAGATATGATGAGAACAAAATATAATACAATCGGGAAGTGGGTTAAAAAGCGTGGCACGAAAAAAAAGCGTGACATGCCGACAAAAATACTATATGTAGATGTAAACAGGACCAAGAATAAAAAAGCATCCATGTAGATTCAAACTCGAGCACTTCAACAAGCGCACTTATAACCGTACATACTCATTTGGACATACTTCGCACATACTCACATATATGCAAATCATTAAAAAATTAGGTTTTTGCAAAAAAAGACAATAATCATTTGAAAAATGACCTTTTTAAAATCAAAAAGTCTTTCTCTTTTTGGCTTGAAAATTGAAAAAAAATTGAAAATTTGAAATTGCAGCTTTGCAATAAAGTTAAGGCTTCAAACTCAAAATCAGAACAATTATAAAAAAGGATTTTAGTCAAAATAACTTGACATAATTTATTTAATACAGAAACAAAATAAAGTTTAACATGCCAGTACAAACATTTACGGAACGATGAGTTGTTAATATAAAATTTCAAATATACCAAGAAGCTCTTTATTCCAAGCATTTTTGTAATCTTTACGAACAGTTGAGCTAGAAATGGAAAAATACAAACTGAAACTCAATTTATAATTCCGAAATTTTTTGTAGTAGTATACAAAGAGCAACTATTAGAATCTATTTGCAATCTAAATATGATCTTACAATTTAGTTAAAATTAAATATCTTAAAGCCACTACAGCTCCATTCGAAATTTCGGATGTAAATTTAAACATGAAAAATCAGTATTGGTAAAGCATTATAAAAAGCTGTGGAAACAATTTTACTGGGTCTCAAGGGTGAATTTTATCAATACTAAAAATGAGATATAGGGTAGGTACCGAGCAATATTGAGATATGATTTGATAGAGAATCGAAAAAGCATCTTTCGGCATAATATCTTTTTCTGCAAAAGAGTCGATTTTTGAAAAGAAAAAAATTGAAGGTTGAGCTTGAAACCGGTTTTCTACAATTTCGGACTACACTTTGTTACCTAGGATTTTGACCGAATTTTTTTACTCCTTTCTTGTAGAGCATGTTGTTTTAGGTAAGTTAATGCGTGAATTTAAGATTAAAAGTGCCCTCGTTGCCGAGAAACGCGCCATTTCAATAGATCCATTAAACAAATTAAAATCTAAACTTTTTTTATTGTTGGGTTGCTCATTTACCCTGACAATTATAGAGTGTGATAGCTCGTTCGAATTTTGAGATCCAGTTAAAATTTCTAGTAGTAAAATGGTAAAGAGGTAAAATGACCTTTTTTGCCAGAAAATGTACAGCGCCACTTTGAATATGTTTCAAGTATGTTTTCTCAACTTAAATACCAAAAAATTTTTAGGCATTTTTGAGTCAGGCCGTATGTTATATTCGTGCCAAATCCAACTATAGACACCTTAGATGCAACTTTTTCAATAATAAAATGAAAAAACATATTTCTAATTAATTATTATTCGTATTTCGTCTTTTTACGACATTTAATAAAAAAAATTAATAAAAAATACTGGATGAATTTCAGGTTCAATTGATGCTGATGTTTCAGTTAGTCCTAGACTCTCACGGATGCCTAGCAAAGAAGAGTCAAAAGTTTTATTTGCAGTTATCAGGTCTGCAACTGAGTATGTCATCTGAAAGTATGATTGTGATTAAAGTCAAGATGTTGTCTAAAAAAAGTAAGTATGCTATAAATTAGTAGGTATTATTGGTAAGTGTCTTAGAAGGTGATCAGGTGTGCCACAAGGGTGGCTACCGTATTTTCTCTAATAGTAGGCAAGCCTTATATTATACCACTTTCGAAAAATTTAGTGGTCAATCTTGTGGTTTTCGGGTCAATCTCGAAGTTTTGTTTGTGTTCAACCAAAATCTGAAAAGAGGAATTGGTAGAGCTCGTGGGAGTTAAAAAAACGCGAAATAAAGCTTTGTAAAATTTTTCTTCAGTCTGAGATATAGGTCTTCAAAGTAAGGTGCAGGCCCTACTCGACTCTAAAACAGGCACCCCACTCGACTCTAGAACAGGCACCCCACTCGACTCTAGAACAGGCACCCCAGTCGACTATATAACAGGCACCCCACTCGACTCTAGAACAGGCACCCCAGTCGACTATAGAACAGGCACCCCAGTCGACTATATAACAGGCACCCCACTCGACTTTAGAACAGGCACCCAATAGACTCGAACAGGCACCCCAGTCGACTATAGAACAGGCACCCAACTCGACTCTAGAACAGGCACCCCAGTCGACTATAGAACAGGCACCCCAGTCGACTATAGAACAGGCACCCCAACTCGACTCTAGAACAGGCACCCCAGTCGACTATAGAACAGGCACCCCAGTCGACTATATAACAGGCACCCCACTCGACTTCTAGAACAGGCACCCCAGTCGACTATAGAACAGGCACCCCAGTCGACTATAGAACAGGCACCCCACTCGACTTTAAAACAGGCACCCCACTCGACTCTAGAACAGGCACCCCAGTCGACTATAGAACAGGCACCCCAGTCGACTATAGAACAGGCACCCTAGTCGACTATATAACAGGCACCCCACTCTTTAGAACAGGCACCCCACTCGACTCTAGAACAGGCACCCCAGTCGACTATAGAACAGGCACCCCACTCGACTCTAGAACAGGCACCCCAGTCGACTAGAACAGGCACCCCAGTCGACTCTAGAACAGGCACCCTCGACTCTAGAACAGGCACCCCACTCGACTCTAGAACAGGCACCCCAGTCGACTAACACGAAATCCGTTCAAAAAATGACATTCACACAACGTCGTTTCACAAGAAAGGGATGAATTTTCGATTACTTTATTCGTGTTTTTTGCAAACGGGATATATACTCATATGGAAAAAAAGAGTGTTAAAGAATGGTAGGGGAATGTCGCATTGTGAGCGAATCTTGAAGGAAGGCTATATCTAATAGATATAACTCAAATTGTCATTGTGCGAACATCCTTTTATGAACGGATTTTATGTAAATCTCAGATGTAAATCTCATCAGAATAGTCTTCCCCCTGTTGTTTTTTCTTGAAAAATCACTTTATCCCCCGTGTCGTTTTCAAAGTTACTGTGTTAAAGGTGAATCGAAGACTTGTCTATTTCGACAAATCGTCCTGGTCCTCCTAGCTTCTCTTGATTGTGGCAGTATCTAAAATGGTATTTACCAAACAATCAAAAAGAGTGCTTAAATGAATATCACACTTTTGACAAATCTCGCTACACATATTAAGCCAGTCACAAGTATTACGTAGACTTGAGCCGGTCTCTTTGACAATGTGCTGATTTGAGTAGTCATTAGTCCACATGTAAAAGATTAGCAGCCATATTTTCAATCGAAGATGGCAATGGTAGAAGAAGGAGTCTTGTCTTATGGATTTTCGTGAACACAGCTTTCGGTACTGGTATACAATGTGCGCCCCAAAATTAATTTTAGCTTTTCTTTGACAAAATGATAAATTTTTATTCGAAAAAACCATTTTATATTTAACAAAGGATATATCGTCTAACACCTGTACTCCGTCAATTCTTTCTTTGCGCTTCTCGAAAGCACTGCATTTGTCATAGATTGCTTGATTGCGTAGCAAAGAGATACCAACAAAGAATTCCATTGCCTGAAAGCACAAAATACGAGACTGAAACTTAAACACAATGATTAAATATTACCCGCTTGGCATAATAAGAAAACATGTTCTTTAGACGAAGAGATGCAACATCGGGTCGAACAACGGGATCAACGAGATTCCACCTAAACATTGCCGATCAGCTAAAAAGCAAACATAAAATATTTGGCATCAAGTGTAATTGCAATCGTCAACTACTTGATGAAAAACAACAGGGAGGACTAAGTGATTTTTTCAAGAAAAACAACAGGGGGGACCAAGGCAAAATGTTGCCTCTAAAGATCAACAGGGCCGATTTTCTGTAAATCTCCTTTGTTTGAATAGTCTTTGTGTGAACCTCGATAGGGTGTGGGTTTTATAATAGCAACATAAATCCGCATAAGACGTAGAGCAGGCTATCGGGCAGCCTGTGATTGACAGTTTTATTTCCCAATTAGGACATAGGCATAATAGCTGACATATTAAAGTTCAGCTATAAGACTCTTATAATAAGAGTACAAAAGTACAATCAACTCTCAAACACTAAGTAATGCCGTCATTCTTAGTGAGTTTAAATATCTAATACAGCTACATGACCTAACTCTAAGAATCTCAAGTTCACTTTAGTGCCAATGAAACATTTGACAGCGAAAGTGGTAATGCCATGAACGAAAAACCTTAAACAGAAATCCGTTTAACGAATTATGGCAAGGCCAGAAAAGTTTTTCATAACATATTTACAAACAAAATCAATTGCCGTAAAGGACCATACTTTGTTGATGACAATGAGGATTTGGCAAATTCAAATGCGCGTCAGACACTTTTTTTATCCTAAAAATACTTTTTGAATTATGTATTGCTGCTATATAAAAATAAAAAACATGAATTCATACAAGTGGCCTACGTAGCTCAGTGGTATCAGCAGCGTTGTTTGGTGATTGTCGGTCTCAGATTGGATTTTTGTCTGCTCTGTTATTTTTGATCATGAATGTTAATACATAATAAATGATTGAAAAATAACACCGGAATAAAAAGTGTCCCATGCGCATTTGAATTTGCCAAATTCATATTGTTATCAACACGTATGGTCCTTTAAGAATTTGGATGAAAATAAAAAGTCTTTCAAATTTATTTGTAATTTTTTTAAATTTTCAAGCTATTCTGATGACTGAAAAATATTAATAGAATTTGTTTTTTGAGTTTTTGGTTTTTAGTTAAAAGGTTATGAGTAAATTTTTTTTATTTTATAAGAACAGATATACATTGAAAAGTGACTGACCTTGGACATTGATGCTATAAAAAACAACTATCGTCGCTACGTTTCAACATTGTCGAAAACCAGCAGATGCAATATAATCTTGCCTTTAAATCAGTGAACCTTCCAAACTTGTGATTATGTGTTTTTTGTCAATTTACTACCATGAAATCGTTTATTCCAATATTTTTATAAGTCGATGCAGAATAAGGCAAAATAACTAATCTTAAATTACTTATCTAACTTCTCCTTGTCCGCATTTTATTGTAGCCAAATTGTTAAAACAAAAATCAAGTTTTGGGCTAAAGTACACCCCGTCGGTGTCGCCCAAAATCGCCAAAAATGATGTTATTTCGATGTTCTGACCTCCGAAACGTGTTTAAAACACCTTGTTAGGATTGGGAAGAGAGTTCTTGAGACTATCCAAAAAAAATTTTTTTGGTACCACAGGGGGGACCAAGGCAAAAAACCCCAAATTTATATACTATAGAACAGGCACCCCACTCGACTCTAGAACAGGCACCCCAGTCGACTATAGAACAGGCACCCCAGTCGACTATAGAACAAGCACCCAGTCGACTCTAGAACAGGTACCCTACTCGACTCTAGAACAGGCACCCCAGTCGACTATATAACAGGCACCCAGTCGCCTCTAGAACAGGCTCCCCAGTCGACTATAGAACAGGCACCCAGTCAATAGAACAGGCACCCCAGTCGACTATAGAACAGGCACCCCAGTCGACTATATAACAGGCACCTCGACTCTAGAACAGGCACCCCAGTCGACTATATAACAGGCACCCCAGTCGACTCTAGAACAGGCACCCCAGTCGACTAGAACAGGCACCCCAGTCGATCTATACCAGGCACCCCACTCGACTCTAGAACAGGCACCCCAGTCGACTATATAACAGGCACCCCACTCGACTCTAGAACAGGCACCCCCTCGACTCTAGAACAGGCACCCCAGTCGACTATAGAACAGGCACCCCAGTCGACTATAGAACAGGCACCCCAGTCGACTATAGAACAGGCACCCCAGTCGACTATATAACAGGCACCCCACTCGACTCTAGAACAGGCACTGATCGACTATAGAACAGGCACCCCAGTCAACTATAGAACAGGCACTCCCAGTCGACTATAGAACAGGCACCCCAGTCGACTATATAACAGGCACCCCACTCGACTCTAGAACAGGCACCCCAGTCGACTATATAACAGGCACCCCAGTCGACTCTAGAACAGGCACCCCAGTCGACTATAGAACAGGCACCCCAGTCGACTATATAACAGGCACCCCACTCGACTCTAGAACAGGCACCCCAGTCGACTATATAACAGGCACCCCACTCGACTCTAGAACAGGCACCCACCGACTCTAGAACAGGCACCCCAGTCGACTATAGAACAGGCACCCCAGTCGACTATAGAACAGGCACCCCAGTCGACTATAGAACAGGCACCCCAGTCGACTATATAACAGGCACCCCACTCGACTCTAGAACAGGCACCCCAGTCGACTATAGAACAGGCACCCAGTCAACTATAGAACAGGCACCCCAGTCGACTATAGAACAGGCACCCCA
Organism: Ditylenchus weischeri; assembly: GCA_029231635.1. Taxonomy (NCBI): domain Eukaryota; kingdom Metazoa; phylum Nematoda; class Chromadorea; order Rhabditida; family Anguinidae; genus Ditylenchus; species Ditylenchus weischeri. The sequence continues at coordinate 18,052 of JAMRYI010001016.1, forward strand.
GTCGACTATATAACAGGCACCCCACTCGACTCTAGAACAGGCACCCCAGTCGACTATATAACAGGCACCCCAGTCGACTCTAGAACAGGCACCCCAGTCGACTATAGAACAGGCACCCCAGTCGACTATATAACAGGCACCCCACTCGACTTTAAAACAAGCACTTCACTCGACTCTAGAACAGGCACCCCAGTCGACTATAGAACAAGCACCCCAGTCGACTCTAGAACAGGTACCCTACTCGACTCTAGAACAGGCACCCCAGTCGACTCTAGAACAGGCACCCCACTCGACTCTAGAACAGGTACCCTACTCGACTCTAGAACAGGCACCCCAGTCGACTATAGAACAGGCACCCCAGTCGACTCTAGAACAGGTACCCTACTCGACTCTAGAACAGGCACCCCAGTCGACTCTAGAACAGGCACCCCGACTCTAGAACAGGTACCCTACTCGACTCTAGAACAGGCACCCCAGTCGACTATAGAACAAGCACCCCAGTCGACTATAGAACAGGCACCCCAGTCGACTATATAACAGGCACCCCAGTCGACTCTAGAACAGGCACCCCACTCGACTCTAGAACAGGCACCCCAGGCGACTATAGAACAGGCACCCCACTCGACTCTAGAACAGGCACCCCAGTCGACTATAGAACAGGCACCCCAGTCGACTATATAACAGGCACCCCACTCGACTCTAGAACAGGCACCCACTCGACTCTAGAACAGGCACCCCACTCGACTCTAGAACAGGCACCCCAGTCGACTCTAGAACAGGCACCCCAGTCGACTATAGAACAGGCACCCCAGTCGACTATATAACAGGCACCCCAGTCGACTATAGAACAGGCACCCCAGTCGACTATATAACAGGCACCACTCGACTCTAGAACAGGCACCCCACTCGACTCTAGAACAGGCACCCCAGTCGACTATAGAACAGGCACCCCAGTCGACTATATAACAGGCACTACTCGACTCTAGAACAGGCACCCCAGTCGACTATAGAACAGGCACCCCACTCGACTCTAGAACAGGCACCCCAGTCGACTATAGAACAGGCACCCCAGTCGACTATAGAACAGGCACCCCAGTCGACTATAGAACAGGCACCCCAGTCGACTATATAACAGGCACCCCACTCGACTCTAGAACAGGCACCCCAGTCGACTATATAACAGGCACCCCAGTCGACTCTAGAACAGGCACCCCACTCGACTCTAGAACAGGCACCCCAGTCGACTATAGAACAGGCACCCCACTCGACTTTAAAACAAGCACCCCACTCGACTCTATAACAGGCACTCCAGTCGACTATAGAACAAGCACCCCAGTCGACTCTAGAACAGGTACCCTACTCGACTCTAGAACAGGCACCCCAGTCGACTCTAGAACAGGCACCCCAATCGACTCTAGAACTGGCTCCCAACAATTGAGAGATTTATCTTGTGACTAACACGAAATCCGTTCAAAAAATGACATTCACACAACGTCGTTTCACAAGAAAGGGATGAATTTTCGATTACTTTATTCGTGTTTTTTGCAAACAGGATATATACTCATATGGAAAAAGAGTGTTAAAGAATGGTAGGGGAATGTCGCATTGTGAGCGAATCTTGAAGGAAGGCTATATCTAATAGATATAACTCAAATTGTCATTGTGCGAACATCCTTTTATGAACGGATTTTATGTAAATCTCAGATGTAAATCTCATCAGAATAGTCTTCCCCCTGTTGTTTTTTCTTGAAAAATCACTTTATCCCCCGTGTCGTTTTCAAAGTTACTGTGTTAAAGGTGAATCGAAGACTTGTCTATTTCGACAAATCGTCCTGGTCCTCCTAGCTTCTCTTGATTGTGGCAGTATCTAAAATGGTATTTACCAAACAATCAAAAAGAGTGCTTAAATGAATATCACACTTTTGACAAATCTCGCTACACATATTAAGCCAGTCACAAGTATTACGTAGACTTGAGCCGGTCTCTTTGACAATGTGCTGATTTGAGTAGTCATTAGTCCACATGTAAAAGATTAGCAGCCATATTTTCAATCGAAGATGGCAATGGTAGAAGAAGGAGTCTTGTCTTATGGATTTTCGTGAACACAGCTTTCGGTACTGGTATACAATGTGCGCCCCAAAATTAATTTTAGCTTTTCTTTGACAAAATGATAAATTTTTATTCGAAAAAACCATTTTATATTTAACAAAGGATATATCGTCTAACACCTGTACTCCGTCAATTCTTTCTTTGCGCTTCTCGAAAGCACTGCATTTGTCATAGATTGCTTGATTGCGTAGCAAAGAGATACCAACAAAGAATTCCATTGCCTGAAAGCACAAAATACGAGACTGAAACTTAAACACAATGATTAAATATTACCCGCTTGGCATAATAAGAAAACATGTTCTTTAGACGAAGAGATGCAACATCGGGTCGAACAACGGGATCAACGAGATTCCACCTAAACATTGCCGATCAGCTAAAAGCAAACATAAATATTTGGCATCAAGTGTAATTGCAATCGTCAACTACTTGATGAAAAACAACAGGGAGGACTAAGTGATTTTTTCAAGAAAAACAACAGGGGGGACCAAGGCAAAATGTTGCCTCCTAAAGATCAACAGGGCCGATTTTCTGTAAATCTCCCTTTGTTTGAATAGTCTTTGTGTGAACCTCGATAGGGTGTGGGTTTTTATAATAGCAACATAAATCCGCATAAGACGTAGAGCAGGCTATCGGGCAGCCTGTGATTGACAGTTTTATTTCCCAATTAGGACATAGGCATAATAGCTGACATATTAAAATTCAGCTATAAGACTCTTATAATAAGAGTACAAAGTACAATCAACTCTCAAACACTAAGTAATGCCGTCATTCTTAGTGAGTTTAAATATCTAATACAGCTACATGACCTAACTCTAAGAATCTCAAGTTCACTTTAGTGGCCAATGAAACATTTGACAGCGAAAGTGGTAATGCCATGAACGAAAAACCTTAAACAGAAATCCGTTTAACGAATTATGGCAAGGCCAGAAAAGTTTTTTCATAACATATTTACAAACAAAATCAATTGCCGTAAAGGACCATACTTTGTTGATGACAATGAGGATTTGGCAAATTCAAATGCGCGTCAGACACTTTTTATCCTAAAAATACTTTTGAATTATGTATTGCTGCTATATAAAAATAAAAAACATGAATTCATACAAGTGGCCTACGTAGCTCAGTGGTATCAGCAGCGTTGTTTGGTGATTGTCGGTCTCAGATTGGATTCCTGTCTGCTCTGTTATTTTTGATCATGAATGTTAATACATAATAAATGATTGAAAAATAACACCGGAATAAAAAGTGTCCCATGCGCATTTGAATTTGCCAAATTCATATTGTTATCAACACGTATGGTCCTTTAAGAATTTGGATGAAAATAAAAAGTCTTTCAAATTTATTTGTAATTTTTTTTAAATTTTCAAAGCTATTCTGATGACTGAAAAATATTAATAGAGAATTTGTTTTTTGAGTTTTTGTTTTTTAGTTAAAAGGTTATGAGTAAATTTTTTTTATTTTATAAGAACAGATATACATTGAAAAGTGACTGACCTTGGACATTGATGCTATAAAAAACAACTATCGTCGCTACGTTTCAACATTGTCGAAAACCAGCAGATGCAATATAATCTTGCCTTTAAATCAGTGAACCTTCCAAACTTGTGATTATGTGTTTTTTGTCAATTTACTACCATGAAATCGTTTATTCCAATATTTTTATAAGTCGATGCAGAATAAGGCAAAATAACTAATCTTAAATTACTTATCTAACTTCTCCTTGTCCGCATTTTATTGTAGCCAAATTGTTAAAACAAAATCAAGTTTTGGGCTAAAGTACACCCCGTCGGTGTCGCCCAAAATCGCCAAAATGATGTTATTTCGATGTTCTGACCTCCGAAACGTGTTTAAAAACACCTTGTTAGGATTGGGAAGAGAGTTCTTGAGACTATCCAAAAAATTTTTGGTACCACAGGGGGGACCAAGGCAAAAAACCCAAAATTTGACTTCGTCTTCGGCTTAGGCTTAGGCTGAGGCTTAGGCTTAGGCTTAGGCTTAGGCTTAGGCTTAACGTTGGAAAATAACAAAAATAAGACCACTAAGAACATTCTGTTGTGAAATTAATAAAAATGCGATAATAAAAATGCGAAGTTAATAAAAATGCGATTTAGGGCCCGGGTGGGTGAAAGGAATTCCTGCCAACTTTCTGATGGTCTTTTTTTTTGCGTTTTTGTGCAATTTTCGCTTATCTATTTTTTGAACTATTTGTCTTGCTGTTTTTTTATGTCACAAGATGTCTGTGCTTGTAAGAAAGTAGCAGAAGGGAAAGATAAGCATCTTAAAATGTTAAAAAAAGTTATAACATGTTCACAGACAACTGGCCTTTTTTATTGAAGAGTAAAAGCAGGAGTTATTTAAAAAGTTTTGACCTTCAACAACCAATAAAAATGGGCCTCTTTTAATGTAAGACGAATGTTTTTTGCAAGTTTACAAACAAAAACTCAACAAAAAAACTTCAGGATGCTTTTCGATTTTTATTCAAAAGAGCCTTCACAAATATAAAATTTTTTTTTCTTAATATTAGGTTTTTAAAGACTAGGCTAGTGATAAATTTATTGTCTACTAAGGACAGCAGGCGCCTATCGGCACCTCTATCGTATTTTGAAAGTTTGATGAATATTAATCCACCACATACCCCCTGATTACCCTTTCTTTGGATACCCCCGTCTTGGCTACCCTCTTCCTGGGTGCCTGCCTGCAAATTTCACGCCAACCCTCCTACTCGGGTACTTACCTTGTGGTTCGATCTCTATCTTGGTGATTTGGGCCCTATCCTGGTGGTTCGGGTGTATCCACGTGGTTTAGGTCCCATTCTGGTGTACGTAGTTAAGGCCACATTTTTTTTATCATTATGCACGTAGTTAAGGCCACATCCTTAACTTAGGGTTAAACGAAAATCAAAATTGCGAACCTCGCTTCGTCGCCAGCCTCTCTCGCTCCTTCTTGCGCCGCGCTTCTTCTTGCTCTTGCTTCTGGCTCTTCTTTTTTGGCATCGGATAGCTGAAGTTTAAAAATAAAACCAAAGATATTCAGCATCCACGACTATAGAAGTCAATTGTATTCAATTATATGTAAAAATTAACAACATACAATTTTTGGCATCAAATTCGTGCCCAGCGAAAATCTACTCTAAGAATGGTTTATGAGACAAATGAAAAATGTTTATGCAATGCCAACTCGCGCCAAAAACAGTTTTCCGTCCAAGACAAATGAATGAAAATGAAAAATTTGAATTTGAGAACAAAATTTTTGAAAACTATGAGATTTTTCTCGAAAAATGGCCTGCGTCAACGCTTTTGTCAACGCCCCTCGGCTAAAGTATGGTATACCACATGTTTCCAAAACTGGGGTTTGACCACATATTCGAACGTTTCAGGTCGTAATTAGTACGAAAAATATGTTTTCCGGTGGCGGAAAGACATCTGGAGCAAAAACATTTTTTTTTTTGAAAAGTGTTCAAAATCTACATTTTTTGACCAAAAATTCATTTTTTTCATTTTTTTGTTGAAATCGTCGTCTCCGTTTTTTATCTGCTCATTTTTTTGATTTTTATGATGTTTTTTTAGTTTCAAATGTCGTTCAACTTGATCCGCTTTCATTCTTCCATTCTAATGTTATTGTTTCTTGCATAAAAAAGCACTTTCGCCTCAACAACGCCAGTGCCTGCCGAAGGCAGGCAGGTGTGTATAAAGGGTCAGCCCTTGGCCCGAACAATGTACCCCAAAGGGCTTCCTATTGAATTAGGGTGCCGGCCGAAGGCAGGCAGGTGTGTATAAAGGGTCAGCCTTGGCCCCTAAACGCTAATTCGAGCACTGAATTGTTCGGGAACCCTATGGTTTTGGTCGAATTTAAAAATGGGACAAAGCAACGCCCCTATGCCGCTGAAATCTACTGAATGGACAATTCTCTAATAGCATCGAAATAGCATCAAAAAGCATCAAAATAGCATCAAAAATTTTGATGCTATTCGATTTCGGTCAATTTTTTTTTGTTGCAAATGTCTTTCCGCCACTGGAAAACATGTTTTTCGTACTAATTACGACCTGAAACGTTCGAATCAGGGGTCAAAACTTACTTTTGGGAACATGTGGTATACCATAATCCTGCCCGCCCCTCTTAAAAACGCGAATTTGAAAATTAGAAAAAAAATTATTTCCAATGCAGTTCACGCGCGACTCTCAAGCCCTAATAAGTTTTTATACGCCAATGGTGCGACACTTGTTTACCTCCATTCTTAAGTCTTTTTCCAGTTACCTTTGGTTAGTCTAGTTCTAAAAATTGTAAGAATTCTAATTTTGCCGAGAAAAAGAAAATGTGGGTGACCCTATTCACGTGCACTTCGGTGCGAGCTGTTCACTTAAGTCGTTGCAGACATGACGGCCGAGGCATTCTTGAACTCTTTGACTAGGTTTATCAGCCGAAGAGGTACTCCCGACGCTATCACCAGTGACAATGGGTCAAACTTTCGCCTGGCTTCCAAAGCAATCGAGAAGATTTGGAAAGGCAGGCAACAGGTAGAAAAGCACCCAGCACAGATTCAAGATGAGAAGTGGGATGCAATCTGCAACAGCCAACAAGTCGCTGACTACCTAGCTCAAGAAAGGATTGACTATTACTTCATCACTGAACGTGCACCATGGAAAGGTGGGTTCTGGGAGCGTCTCATCCAAGATATCAAGAAGTGCATGAAAAAATCCATAGGGCGATCACTGCTAAAGTTTGGCAAATTCAATACTTTGATGGTGCAGCTAGAGGCCGTGATCAACTCGAGGCCCATCACCTTTGTCTCTGACTCCATGAGCAACCCTGCGCCACTTTGCCCGAAAGATTTTCTTTTGCCGTGCTGCAAAGCAGTCAAAATCGGTCTGCCATCTGCAAATACAGATGGCGAAGAATACTGTCAAATCCAGACAGTGAAGACATCTTGGCAGCCACCTTCGAGAGGTCATTTCAAAAGCTAGAGCAGTTCAAGGTGATTTGGTACGACCACTACTTACTGTCTTTACGTGAACGCCAGCTGAAGCTGAAGATGCGCAAAGTGAGTAAGACACCTGCAATCGGAGAAGTAGTGCTCATACAAGATGAGGAGAACATCCCGAGGCTTAAGTGGAAATAATGGAGATGATCCCAAGTGCCGATGAAAAAAATTCGCAACGCCCGAGTCGCTCTGCCTGATAAGTCGACATTGAAAAGGGCTGTGAATCATTTATACCCGCTCAACATACTCTACGGTCTAGAGACAAGCGGCGAAGAAAAACCTGATACCTTGACCATTCAACTGACACCAACTCCGGTTTTCGCTGAAAGGGCCACTGTTGCTAAGGTAGCGGACCAAGAAGAGGGGGCGGAGTGCCCCTAATCACATCCACCATATGTCCCTGAGACCCAGAAAACATAAAATACAATTTGGTTAATAACCTGACAAACTTCGTTTCAGATATGACCGAATCCGTATTCTTGGACCTGGACAACATGGAGGACATGGAGGAGGAGATGGAGTCTACGAGCTCCCACCCCAACCAGACAAAGAGGCCGAAACTAGCTTCAAAAGTTGTGGTTAAACTTCCTGATGGCAGCCGATATTCACCACCACCACGAGGCAACCCCTTCAAGTACCCAGTGGTTCCAGCTCATGTGGTGGCAGCGTGAAGTCAACCTGGATTCAGAAGAAGCCTTGAAAATAGACGCAGGTCTCCACATCGTTACAGCAACGACAAACGCCTTCCAAGAAATCAGGCTACAACAAGCAGTAGAAGCAAAGTCAGAGAAAGTAGACATTCTAGCCAATACAATTACTACAACAGTGATGGGCAGTCTTCAGAGCAAAGAAGAAAGACCAGGAGGTCATCAAATAAAAGGGAGGGCCAAAGGAGTGGATCACACCTTCTGGAGTAAGAAATTTCTCTTCGTTTCCATGATGATAGCTATGTCCATGATCCTGCCTGCAACTACTGCCGTCCATCCAATGATGTGCCCAACCAACCAAAAAGGATTTCTTTGGAGAATCCACAACCAACGCCCTGGATGCATCAACACCTCAGTTTTTGACGAAGAAACTAGGAAACCATTGACGTTAGAGGTCTACGAGCTTAACACAGGAATGACCACGCTCAATACCCAGCTGTGCACCATCAAAAAAGAGTGGGCTCAATACCACTCCAACATCTTGGGAGACCATTACGCCAACAGGTTAGAGCGATCCATCTACGTGTCAGAAGAAAATTAAAAAAACTTCTCACAAGCTTTTTTTGTTACATATGATGAGAATCCACTGTCTACTTAACAAACAATATTTGAAAAAACTAAAGAAAAAGAAAAAGTAGCCAGAACGCAATCAAAGTAGATGACGAAGCATAGTTTTAAGATTAATTTTTTTAACTTTCAAATTATTCAAGAATCTATATTTAGTCAAATATGAATGACTGAAAAATACTTTTCTTTGAAAAAATATGATTTTGACAGTAATCTTATATAGTATTTGGCATGTGTGGGTGGGTAACGCTTTTTTACTTCGAAGGCCAGAACGGGTCGTAGATAGCGAAATCACTTTTGTCGCTAATACCATCGTGTTCCCCAGAATGTCAGCTTTCGTTTAAAAAAAAGAACAGGCGAAAAAAATGAGTTCTAATAGGGGATATACCTATTTTTAGGAATGAAGTCATAGCCCCTCATTGAAATTTCGAAATAAGAAATTTCGAAAACTGTACTATACAAATAACTGTACTGTACTTTACTATAGAGGCGCCGATAGGCGCCTGTAGTCCCTAGTTTCTAATATGAACAATTTTGTCATTTATCAAATCTATCTGCGTAGATATTTTTAGAAAAGCAAATTTAATAAAACATATTTCAAAAAACCATATTTTAAACCGAACAAGTTGTGCCATCCTTGAAAAAATTTCTTGTGCTTCTTTGTAAAAACCTTAGCATAAGTGTAAATAAGCAGTGCGATTAAGATACTTTACAATCGCATATAAAAATGCGAATCTCTACATCTCAAAAAATATTTGATCACAAATTCAGTTAATGTATCCCCAAATAATTATATAATTATAATTATAATCAAATCGACTTTTTTTAAATAGCGCTAAGAAAATTTTTACTATGTTTACAAAGACTTTTTTAGTTTAAGTTTCAAGTTTCAAATTTCTACCGAAATCAACTTTTTGAAATAGTGCTTTTTGAGTGATTTGTGTCTAAGGTATGTGGGTGTGCGCACCCCAACTCCAAGTCTACAAGTCCAAGGGGGCGCAGATGGCTGGAGAGTTCAGGATGCGCGCACTTACTTACCTCAGATATGATTCCTCCTTCTTAAATTGCAAAGGCAGCCAGGAATCATAAATCTTAGTCATTATTGGTTGCTGAGGTCTGTTATTATTGTTTTTTAAGACAAACTGGCTATTTTTTAAAGTCTTTGTCGAGTTCTGAGATCTATATAGTCAAACCTCGATGACACGGCTTCTTTGGACACTTTGGGTACAATTATCTCGATTTAACGGCCTCCTCCGGCCGGTCCCCAAGGAGCCGTTAAATCGAGGTTTGACTGTAATTATTTTGTGTATATATGGCCTGTTGCCAATAAGCATTACTAATATTTTAATTTGAACACTTTCAAGAGTTGAAGTTACCGATGTTTTTGTCTAAGCTTTTCGCCATGTTGAAACAAGTCGTGCTCATGATAGGTCTTGACGTGACGTCATCTCCAAAGGTTTTTGCCCTGTAGAACATGTAGAATTGTTCGGTTGAGAAATAGTATCAACTGTAAATAGGGGTGTTCCATTGGGAATATTGTCGTGGTTGGAAAATACAAATCTGTTGGTAAAAAACAACACTAATGCCACACTATTGGTAAAAATGACGGTGTTGTAGTTGGTGATTGAGCTCATTCGTGATCTTAAAACTCACTTGTGGATAATAATAATAATAACTTTCTTGAAAAATATTTTGCTCTCTGAAATTATACTGATGGGTATAATACAAGGTGATTCTTTAATTTTCGAATTTTATTTTTTGCTACTTTGAATGCTTTTTTCTAACATTTTCAAAAAAGCTTCATACCATTCGAAAGCCCGATTTTCGGGAAATTTTTCAGCTCTAATGGCTTTGCAAAATATTTTTTAGGTGAAAAGATCTACTGCCATTAAGTTAAGGACAGTTTTCGGGGAATTTTCGATTTTATGTTCATACACAGACAATAGAATCTACATGGCAGAAGTTTAAACAAGCAAATCGCAGGCGTGGTGGAACATCTCGTACTCTCTTTATGCAATTCTTGTCTTAGTACCTCTGGAAAAAGAAATTCGAAGGTTCCGACGCTCTTTATTATTTGTGGAAACAAATTTCTGAAGTGTTTGTATGTATCGATAACGAAATTGTTATACGTAAATTTTTTGATAGTGAATGGAATTATGATGTATTTGATGATTAATAAAAAAAATTAGTGTGTTTGTTATCTTAATGTAAAACTGAAAGAATAAAAAAAATTGTATTTTAAAATTGTAAAAAAATTATGGAAAAAACAACAGGGGGGACCAAGGCAAAAAGAGCAAACATTTTGGGGGGCCCCTTCGATAGGAGTACCATGTTATTTCTTATCATGAAGATATGTAAGACAAAGAAGAATATCTAAAAGTTCTCCGAAAACTGTGCTCAACTTAATAGAAGTGGATCTTTACATTTAAAAAACATTTTGCAAAGCCATTTGAGCCAAAAAATTTCACGAAAATCGGACTTTCGAATGGTATAAAGATTTTTTGAAAATAAGAGCAAAAAGCAATCAAAGTAGCACAAAATAAAATTCGGAAATACTAGAATCACCCTGTAAATTGTGTAGACGTTTTGCCGTTGTTGATATGATTAACGCTATCATGATTATACACTTTTCTTCTGGCGTGCCTATGTCAATAAAAGTTCAATTAAAGAAATGATCAATAAACTGATTGATCAAAAAGACATTTGTCCAAATAAGGATTTGCCCAAATGCCGTATTTCTTCTCTGCAGCCGCTATATTTTTCAAATACCCCTTATAATATAGAGCATGCTGCTCTATATTATAAGTACCCATGTGACTTGAATACTTTTACAAAAATTAAAAACAATATGATTTCATTGCAACCACAACAATAATGCCATCAATCAAATATCGTTGAATTCCAGACCATTACTATTGACATCGTTTTTAAATTGTAAGGATTCCTCGCTCATGTAGCTATTTTTTCATCGTGTTCAATGTCCACTTCTTCTGTGGCAGCTATTGCTTCTCGAATTGCCAAACGCGCTGCCATAATATGGTAAAGTGCTTTAAAGAATTTACCGAAATATGGTAAAGTGCTTTTTATGGAAGTCCGGGTACCTAATCACCCTCAACCATAAGGGTCGATATCATGGCTTTCACCAAAATTTTGTGAATTTTTTTCCGAAATAGCTTTCATGACAGTTTTTTCGTTTTTTTTCTACCCATTGAAAGGCATAAAACGTTGATTGGCCAACTTTCTGATGGTCTTTTTTTTGCGTTTTTGTGCAATTTTCGCTTATCTATTTTTTGAACTATTTGTCTTGCTGTTTTTTTATGTCACAAGATGTCTGTGCTTGTAAGAAAGTAGCAGAAGGGAAAGATAAGCATCTTAAAATGTTAAAAAAAGTTATAACATGTTCACAGACAACTGGCCTTTTTTATTGAAGAGTAAAAGCAGGAGTTATTTAAAAAGTTTTGACCTTCAACAACCAATAAAAATGGGCCTCTTTTAATGTAAGACGAATGTTTTTTGCAAGTTTACAAACAAAAACTCAACAAAAAAACTTCAGGATGCTTTTCGATTTTTATTCAAAAGAGCCTTCACAAATATAAAAATTTTTTTTCTTAATATTAGGTTTTTAAAGACTAGGCTAGTGATAAATTTTCTAAATATTAGCTTTTTTAAGACTAGGCTAGTGATAAATTTTCTAAATATTAGCTTTTTTAAGACTAGGCTAGTGATAAATTTATTGTGTACTAGGGACAGCAGGCGCCTATCGGCACCTCTATCGTATTTTGAAAGTTTGATGAATATTAATCCACCACATACCCCCTGATTACCCTTTCTTTGGATACCCCCGTCTTGGCTACCCTCTTCCTGGGTGCCTGCCTGCAAATTTCACGCCAACCCTCCTACTCGGGTACTTACCTTGTGGTTCGATCTCTATCCTGGTGATTTGGGCCCTATCCTGATGATTCGGGTGTATCCACGTGGTTTAGGTCCCATTCTTGTTTTTGTGGGGTATGCACGTAGTTAAGGCCACATCCTTAACTTAGGGTTAAACAAAAATCAAAATTGCGAACCTCGCCTCGTCGCCAGCCTCTCTCGCTCCTTCTTGCGCCGCGCTTCTTCTTGCTCTTGCTTCTGGCTCTTCTTTTTTGGCATCGGATAGCTGAAGTTTAAAAATAAAACCAAAGATATTCAGCATCCACGACTATAGAAGTCAATTGTATTCAATTCTATGTAAAAATTAACAACATACAATTTTTGGCATCAAATTCGTGCCCAGCGAAAATCTACTCTAAGAATGGTTTATGAGACAAATGAAAAATGTTTATGCAATGCCAACTCGCGCCAAAAACAGTTTTCCGTCCAAGACAAATGAATGAAAATGAAAAATTTGAATTTGAGAACAAAATTTTTGAAAACTATGAGATTTTTCTCGAAAAATGGCCTGCATACTTTTGTCAACGCCCCTCTTAAAAACGCGAGTTTGAAAATTAGAAAAAAAATTATTTCCAATGCAGTTGACGCGCGACTCTCAAGCCCTAATAAATTTTTATACGCCAATGGTGCGACACTTGTTTACCTCCATTCTTAAGTCTTTTTCCAGTTATCTTTGGTTAGTCTAGTTCTAAAAATTGTAAGAATTCTAATTTTGCCGATCGTTGCTGTAAATCATGACAGTTTTGTCAGTAAGACTCGCGGTTCTTGGCACCTAGTTTTTCAAAAAAAAAAAAAAGTGCCATTACAGTATCAACCCAGTTATACGCCATTCTCGCTTATACGCCACCTCAAAGCTGATTTAATCGGCCAGTAAGGAAATTAGGTAAAACTGCACCCCAGTTATACGCCACCTCAATTATACACCACCTCGGTTATTTACTGTCATAGTTTTGGCGCGAACAGTCAAAATCAACCTTGATTAACCGCCACACCTCATTTTTCATTTGAAATAAATTTTTTATTTAAAATTAAAAGGCAAAAACGTCAAATTTGAATTACCGTCACTTTTTTAAAGTCGTATATTCTCTCTTTTTCTCTCACATCATGAATTATTTTCTTTTTTATGGGTTCAACTCTAAAAAGCAAAAGCTCTCACTTAGGACGGACTCTTTCGAAAATCCCTGCTTTTCAATCAAGTTTTGGCTTTTTTTAAAGCAAGGAATTTTGGGTTTCTGAAAACGATCGGATAAATCGGAATTCTTGCATTATTTGGGACCGGACTGTCCTAACAGAACTGACAAAAGTCTTGAAAACTTTTTTAAAAACTTTTGGTGACCCTCTGTGGCAATTAGTTCACTTTGTCATCAGGTTTAATGACTCCTGAAATTCAAATCTAAAAATTCAGTGGATACTTTGCCATGAGATTACTAAATCGAGGTTTGACTGTATAATCACAACAACAAAATTTCAATTTTTCTTCATTTTTTGGTGTTTTCAAGTTAAAAGTTTAAATTTGTATGGTCAAAACTGATACCCTGGAAATTCATAGGTAATCCGATGAGACTTATTAGCGTGGACATGCCTCTTCAAATGCCGTAGTTTTGAATAACTTTTGTTTCAGCTATGTTCCAGTGTGAAGAATGTTATTTAAGCTCTCAAAAATATTATGCAACGCTAGAGGAATTAGAAATTCATCTTGCAATAGACCACTACAAACTTATTATTTATGAGTGCTTTTTGTGTCCCTATGCTAAGTTTCCAACTGAATCTACCCTAGTAGATCATTATCGCTATACTCACAGCATTACATCAGCTATCAAGGTAAAAGAACACGTAAAATTTAAAACAATCATGTAAACTCGAAGCCTTAACTTAAAGCTCACAAGCCCTAAGTTTAAAAGAGTCAAAATAGTGCATACATTAATCTGCAACATAAATCCGAGCTAGATTTTCGGCCATAAATGTATCTAAAGGCTCTTTTTGCCACAGTCCAGGTTAAAAATGTAAAACACGAAAAAAATATTCTTAAAAAACCTTAAAAAGACCATCTACTTTTGAAGAGTTAAAGTTAAAATTTTATGAGTAAAGATCAAACTTTTGGATAAGAAACTGTATAAAAGTTTTGATTGTCATATCAAGCAGAGAAAAGTAGTTCTAAACGTATGTTAGAACACTTTTCAAAAATCAGGGATGACGGTTAGAGAAGTAACAAAAGTCTTCACAAAAATTTTTACTCTTACAAGGGAACACCCCAAACTGTAAAATTCGATACGAAAATACTGATAATGCCATCTTGTAGAGCATAGTCGATTTACTATAGCTAGCCGCGAGGGTTTTTCCCCACAGAATTAAAAACTGGAAACTAAGAGCCTCGGAAACGTGAAAAAAGTGCCAAAATTTACCTTGGTCCCCCTTTTTTTGGCGAAAACCGCTATTTTCTTGAAGATGTTTATCGATTCAATATGCTTCAAAAAGTTTTTATTCGACTGAATAACAAGTCACATTCAACCATTTAACACTCATTAACATTCAACACAATGTGTTCGAAACAAAAGAATCCCTCACAATACCCACAGCGAAGAACACATATCTTATTGCACGCACATTTCGAATTGGCCGGAAAATCTTTTAGGCAAATTGTGGTGGAGTACGGAACTCTTCAGGCCTTTCTTCGTAGTAACCGGATTTGAACCATGAGTAGCACAGAATTCAGCGAATCTACAAAGTGTTTGTAAAGCTTACAACGATGAATAGGCACTGGAAGTAAACACGAGAAGTCGTAGAGCCTCAAATTTCTAACAAAGCCGCGCTATTCATGTTCTAAAAATATTTCATGAAAGGCGCAAAGAAATGAATCGATAAACATTTTCAAGAAAATAGCGGTTTTCGCCAAAAAAAGGGGGACCAAGGCAAATTTTGGCACTTTTTTCACGTTTCCGAGGCTCTTAGTTTCCAGTTTTTAATTCCCTGCGGCTAGCTATAGTAAATCGACTATGCTCTACAAGATGGCATTATTAGAATTTGCATATCGAATTTTATTCGGGGTTTTCCTTGTTAGACTACTATCTTTAAAAATTTTGCTTCAAATGAGGCTAAAAATACGTTGTTGTGGCGGTAACACTTTACTTGACCAAACAGCTGACCATTTTTGTAAAAATTTTCAGCAATTGCATATTCGTGTTTCTCGACCCGGTTTTTACAAGAAATAGTCAACAGATGCTGTGATTTTAAAAAATTGCTTGAAATGAGGGCCACTTTTATGGTATAATGATAAAAGTAGATGATTGTGGCTGTCTCACCATGTTTTTCAACGTGATGCCAAAATGAGACTCTATACGCATTTTATGATCAAGAGTCTTGCTTAAAGTAAGTGATCTCTAACTTCAAGCATCCTTCGACGCAGGTTGAGCACTCACACAATATCAGACATTAATCAATGGAAAGTGATTTCGATGTATAAAATTGCATACCAGAGTTTCTTTATGCGGTAGGCCCCATTTAACAAAACTATGTTCAAATCTCAACTTTTTAGGTTCAACAGAAGTGACCAAGTCAAAAAATGACCAGAAACCACAGGGGGACCAAGGCAAACGATTTTTTTTATGAAAAATCTCCTTTCCAGACCTAAAAACGTGTTTCTACCCGTCTCAAGGCATAAAAAGTGGTTAAGAGCGGTTTAAACTGCGTTTCTCGATTTCCGGTAAAGTGAAGCTCAGCCAGTTTCTATATGCGGCACAGTGTTTTCATAATCGAAGTCGAAGAAATTTGAATCGATGTCCAAATCGAAGTCGAAGAAATTCAAATCGTAATTGAAATTGTAATCGAAGCGACTATTGCACATATTGATAGAATCTTTTCTCAAGTAGGGCTGGCATCTTCTATACACAGAAACAGAATCTCATTTGATTTGTTGAGCTCGCCACTTGTTGTTTATTGGAAGAATCTGTAGTCTGAAATGATTTGCTTATTCATCAGAATTAATATGTATGGATTTGTCATTTTGAAGATTTTGTAGCTTGAAGAAATAACAAACAGTTCAGTTAATACAATATTCGGTACATTTTTTCGGTAGTATTTCAGTAAAAACAGCTCTTTTGCTACGGTATTTGGTAGGGTGAACCGCACTGGCCATCATCTCCAGGAAAAATCATCAGACACTATGAAAAAACCTGATTTTGCAAAAGATTACGAATACAATTTTGATTTCAATATCTTCGAAAAACTTCAATTTTGACTTCGATTTGAATTTCTTTGACTTCGATTTCGACTTTGCTTCGATTCAGGCTTCGACTTCGATTTCGACTTCGATTATGAAAAAACTGATGCGGCATGAGGCCGCAGTGTGGCAGGCCCCAGTATTCAAAACCATTTTCAACATCTTCTTGTTTGTTGGCCCTGTGTGATGAGTGGCCCTTTTTTATTCCCTTGCCCTCCCTATACAACCCTTATTCCCTTATAAATTATAAATGGTGGTTTCTGTTTTGCGTTAAGTAAAGTCTAGCCGGTTGTGGCAATAATTTAATGTCAATGATCACAACTTTTCAAATTATGAAAAAATTAAACTTGAAACATTAATTTGTTAACCTCAATTTGCTATCTTCAGTATAATTTTTTAAACTTTTAGGTCAATTACACCCTCGACCTTTCCACAATTGAAATCCGTCGTAAAATCCAACGCAGTCTCAGTAAAAGTGTTGCTATTTTAGAATCAATCATTCAGCTAAAGTCGAACCCTTTTGACGAAAGTACAGAAGATATTAAATGGATTCCTTCTAAGGAAATAATTTCTTATAACAATTCTTCAGACAGCACTAAACAAAATTTTGAATCGCACAGTAGCGGTGAATTTCTAAGTGCAGAAGGGATCATCGATTCCGATTTTCAACTGATACTTGCCATAATAGCAATGATATTGATGATACTAATTCAACTAATTTATTAAAAACAAGTCAATATTCAACTGTAAGTTACATGTTATGTTTAGAAAAAGGGTTCGTATTCTAACTGGTGGACAAAAAGTCCTTGGTGGACTTTCGGGCTCATATTTTGAAATACAAAATTTTCAATAAATTTTTTCCAAATAATAGGTTTTGTAGCCCTCTGTCTCCTCTTCAAAATGACATATACGCTTTAATCTAGTTCTTGGTCTCGTAGGCTCTGTGGCTGGGTGCCAAATCTTGCTGGAAGCACCAGTTGTCGTTCAGGTTGGCCTCAGCACATGGCGCCACCTGAGTCTCCAACATTCGGCGATATTCCGCTCCATCGACCTATGTTCCATTGGGGACAAAGGTGAGTGGAGTTTTTGCCTCCCAAGTCACACCGGTCCAGACCATCACTTGCTCTGGCTTTTGAGTTCTACCAACAAATTTAAGCTCTGGAGATAATGGATCAACTGACCAAATCTTAAAAAGCTGCACAAATGAATGCAAAATCAAAAGAATCTGACCTGTCATTCTGGGAATTGCGTGATGCAAACAACACAAACAAGCTGACGCATGACTCATTTTTCACCCCTTCCTTTCTTTGTTCCACTTTGCAAGTAAAATTTCATCACAAATTAAAAGTGTATATGTCATTTGAAGAGGATGCAAAGGGCTACAAAACCTATTATTTAGAAAAAATTTATTGAAAATTTTGTATTTCAAAATATGAGCCAAAAAGTCCGCCAAGGACTTTTTGTCTACCAGTTAATTTTAACCTTTTGCATTGACACTTTTTGCTGTTTCTGTAAGCCGAATTATTGTGACCGATAATTATATATTTAAAAAAAACGGTGCTAGTATAGTATTCCTGCCCTTCAAGTGCTAGTGTCAGATAAACAATCACTGATACCAATCCCTCCCCCAGCTCCAATAACTTTCACTCAGGCTCAGACCAACAAGTTTAAGTTTAGGGCCTGGCCATAACCAACAAGAGCTTTCGCATAATTTTTTTGTAAAAAATTGATTTCAGAGGTACTTATATAACTGCGGGGATCGAGGTGGGCCTGGCTACTAGTCTTTCTACAACTACTTTATAGTATACCAGTTTGTTCAATGCGTCTTAACAAATACTACTTTTATTTGTATATATAGTTTTCAAAAGACTTGACTTTGGGCATCGAGTATTGGCCTGACTGATTTATACCTTTCTAGTTGACAATAGTTTCGCTACCGGCTGCGTGAAAAGTTCTTGATATTTTTTAAAGCAGCTGAATAGGCATAAAATCTATGTAAAACTTTTATTCATCATACCGTATTTCTTTTAATAAGGAATTGCTCCGATAAAGCTCAACCCTCGACTTTGAGGACCTATATCTCAGCCCAGAGAAATTATTTTGCAAATCTGTTTTTGCGTTTTCTTAAATCCCACCAGCTCTACCATTTCGCGTTTTTGATTTCGGTTGAGCACGCGAAAATCTCGAGATCGACCTCAAAATTTTCTGATTTTTGAGGGTTTGAAAAATATGGCCAGATTGGGCCTTATTAGAAGAAAAGACTGTATATCATTTTGTAGCTCTAGATATTTTTTAAAAGATTAAACATACAGTAGCGAGCAAAAATTACTCATAAATTTTTTTTAAATTCGATTCGGTCATTTTATTTTTGGCACGAAATCAATTATGTGAAAAGCAAAGTTGTAGCATTTTTATCGCTTTTTCAAACGGTATATAACATTCTACGACAAGTGTTTAATTTTATGAAAAAAATTTCCTTTATTACGTCCACCCAGATTCATGGACGAGCAAAAACAATTCCTCAAAACGTTTATTCAACATTTAATACTTCGTAGCATAACCATTTGCATCAACAACCGCTTGACAACGACGTGGCATAGAATCAACGAGTTTGATCAACACATCAATTGAGATTTATTTCCATTCCTTCTTGATTGCTTCAATCAACGCAGCCAAATTCTTGTGCTTCTTCTTTCGAATCTTCCGCTCCACTTCCGCCCACAGATGTTCGATTGGATTCAGGTCTGGAAATTGAGATGGCCACTTGAGGAGAGTCACGTTTTTGTTCTCGAACCGTCCTGGCGCCGCCGCCCGAGCCTTCTTAGCTTTTCCCGGCTTCTGTCCCTTCTTAGCTTGCTTTTTCGCCCGAGCCTTCTTTGGTTTCTCATTGCCCGTCATCAGGATTGAAGCATATTTAGGGTCGTTGTCCTGCTGGAAGATCCATCCAGCCGGCATCTTTTCTTCCGCGTGAGGCAGCATGTGTTCTTCAAGAATCGCCCTGTAGTCGACAGCAGTCATCTTTCCTTCCACCCGAGTCAACGGTCCGACACCATCTCGCGAGAAGCATCCTGAAAAACAATAGCTTCCAGTGTAATTTATTCCAGTTAAAGAAAAACATCTTACCCCAAACCATAACAGACTCGCCGCCCTGTTTGACTGTTGGAACCTGATAACGAACATCGAAACGATTTCCCACCGGTCCTCGAACGTATTGCAC
This sequence comes from Ditylenchus weischeri, assembly GCA_029231635.1. Classification (NCBI taxonomy): domain Eukaryota; kingdom Metazoa; phylum Nematoda; class Chromadorea; order Rhabditida; family Anguinidae; genus Ditylenchus; species Ditylenchus weischeri. The sequence continues at coordinate 37,773 of JAMRYI010001016.1, forward strand.
ACCATCATATGAGAAGAGATAAAATTTGCTTTCATCGCTCCAGAGAATCTTTTCCGAATCGTCTTTAGTCCCAGTGTAGAAGCTCTCGTGCAAACTTCGCCCGAGCCTTCCTGTTTCATCCGAGATTAGCGGTTTCCTAGAGGGACGTCTGGCTGGCAACCCTGCTTCTTCAAGACGAAGACGAGCAGTCCATTCGCTAACATCCAGATCCATTTACTCGCTGACCTGTAAGACAAAATTTACCAAAACGCTATGAAGAACATAAAATAACCTCTTTCATCACACCCACAGCAGTCTTCTTTGGATCTGCCCGAGCCTTTCGAACCATATCACGATCTTGTCTCTGCGTCGATTTTCTTGGACGGTCACTTCCCAGCTTTCTTCCCACGCCCTTGCCTACTTTACTGCGCGCATAAATCTTTGAAATCGTCTTCTGATCAACGCTGAATTGTGCAGCAACCTTTCTATCCGTCTCACCAGCTTCGTTAGCAAAAAGGATGGCCTTTTTCGAATCGCTTGACAAATTTTTCTTCGTCAGCCTGAAATTGATGTCAATGATATGATATCACGTCAGTAAACAAGAAAAACATGGTTTTTTTAGGAATAAATCTATTTGAGGATATTTTTAAATTGGGGTGGACGTAATAAAAGGAAAAATTTTATATAAAATTGAACACTCGTCGTAGAATGTTATATATTATTTGAAAGAGCGATAAAAATGCTACAACTTTGTTTTTTACAAAATTGATTTTGTGGCAAAAATAAAATGACCGAACCGAATTTAAAAAAATTCATGAGTAAATTTTGCTTGATGAATCCTTTTTGCTCGCTACTGTATATTTAAAAATTTGAAAAAAAGTTCAAATTGTAAAACAAGAGACACCCAAAATAATATCTTGCAGATCTTTTTTTTTCCAAAAATAAATGTTTTTGAAAGACTATAGAACACATTTGGGACATCAATGAAAGATCTGTTTGATCTATCTCAAAGCGCTCTTAAAACGCTTCCAGAATAACCTCGAAGAAGTTTTTCAAGCAAAGTTTGCACATGATACAATTGTTACAACAAAGCCAAGTTTAGCAAAATTTGCCAAAAATTACTTTTTCAGTTTTTTCTATGTTTAAAAAAGAATACTTTTTTTCAGTTCCATATAAACAAAAATACAATTTGTAACATGGATCGGTTTTGACCTTTAGGATGGCCGTCACTGGTATCTTTTATGTACATACAAGGTTGCTTATTTTAACTTGCTTTAACTTTCAGTCAGAAATTTTACTCGAAACAGCATTTTAGTGACTTTTTAAAATAAAAATGCCATTAAATGGAAAAAAAATTTTTTTTTGAAAAATTGCCTCAGTCCGCTTGTTTTTTTTAACGTTGCTTATTGGCGTTCACAAGTCATTTTTTGTTTCAGCTCTTGTAAACCCCGCCCACGGTTTTCTTCTTCACCTCTTGCTCGGAATATAAGGCTTGTCAACATTACTCGTTTCGATATTTCTGAAAAAGAAATTTTATATTTTTGTGTGTTTCAGGTACATTTGAATCAAAACCTGATGGAGCTGCATTCTTAGCGTAGAAGTTCATTCGAAATTGTGTGCGAAATGCATCAAATAGAAGATAGGAAGCAACTTCTTCGATTTGTTCAACAGTCATGAGTTGTCCATCGAGTAAAATGTTAGACTGCATTCTATATCTGAGATTCTGTCTGGTGCTCATCACTCCGTACTTGTCACCTGATATATCCTGTTTAATTTTGAAGTTTTGTAACATTGACAGATTAGCTTACGAATATATGGTTGGAAAGCGGCCTCGAGATCTTCAGCTACTTCTCGCGATACCAGCCACACATATGGCATCATTTTGATGCTGTATGCGTCTGGCAGTTGTTCACTATTCCACAACACAGGGCGTCATTCTCTCTTTGGATGGGGAGAGAAGGCTGTGTTAGAGGTGGTGGTAGGGATACACACACATAAGCCCCTTTTACTTTGCATCTGATATTGAGCAAACGTGCGCACATACAGGGTGGATCGATAAAAACGGTGGTTTTGAAAAAAAGTTGTCAACCGCTTCCGAGGGAAACTTACTTGTCTGAACACAAAACAACAGAAAGGACCGAAGCAATTTCTTTCAAAAAATCATTTTTTGCGTTTTAGTGACTTATTGCATTTGAAAAGAGTCACTGAAAAGTTACTTGAGTAAACACTAGCTCGTGATTTTACATGTGCAAGTGGCAAAAATTTCTATTGTCAAACGTTTTTGGTTACTGAAAAAGCGGAGAAAAATAGGAGATCGATTTTATTTAAAATATCTGGTTTTGTGATTTCTGGTTTCTGATTTCACGCTTTCTAACCTTTTCGGCCTTACGATTTCTGGTTCTGTTTATTTTTTCTTCTTCTTGACGCTTGGGCTGAACTGGAGCTGCGCGGCGGAATCAACAAAGAAGCATCTATGATAGACTTTGTCAGTGTTGACTCGGAAGTGATAACAGGTTTGTGCTTGTGATTTTGTTCCTTCCTAATTCTTTCCGATTGCAGACGGCGCACTCACTCTGGAGGAAATCGTGGCCGACCTCTCAGCACTGAAGGATGAAGTCAGCAACGTCGGCGATGAGACTATGGACGAGGAAGTGGTGGAGTCGTGCGTCACTCAACGATAAACACAGTCAGCCTTGAATCTAGTTCGCCGCTTTGTGGAGATGAACTTCGATGATACCGCTATTTTGAAAGCCAGTGACATATTGGATGAAGCCATTTACCAAGATCGCAAAAAAGAATCAGAAGCAGAGCAAACTTACACATTTCTTTGCTTTTTAGTGTTTAAATTCGTTTCGTTTTTTGATTTGTCATTCGATTGAATTGTTATTTGTTTGGAATAAACTGTTATAAACCGTTATATGATGAATATTTACCCTACAAGGGACCACAGGCGCCTATCGGCGCCTCTATAGTATTTCGAAATTTCAATGAGGGGCTATGACTTTATTCATAAAAATAGGTATATCTTTACATACTTTTTTCCCAGATAAAATACCCAGCAAAATTACACAAATTTTCGTTTTCCGCACCACAAAGTTTGTTGGTCGTCTCTGACCCCCAAATATCCAGGTTTGTATAGGCAACCTTATACTCAAAAAGAAAGCTGAGACGCTGTAGATGTGCACCTACTTTACATAATTAAAAATGGTTATAAAAAAGTAGGGTAACAAACCCTCGGAAGTTGAAAAAGTTTTGAAAAATCAAAAAATTTGGCCAATTTCAAAGTTTGTTGGTCGTCTAAGCCCCATAAATATACATGTTTGTATTGGCAACCATATACTCAAAAGAAAGAGGATACGCTGTAGTTGTGCACCTACTTTACAGAAAAACAATTGCGAGGAAAAAGTTGGGAGAAAAGTACAAAAGAAACAAAAAACGTGACGGAACCTCATAGTCCAAATACTGTATAAAGATATATAGATCTTGACACCTTCGATGACCCGTCACCCTCGATAACCCGTCAACCTCGATAACCCGTCAACCTCGATAACCCGTCACCTTTGGCGGTCCCCCAGGGGTGACGGGTTATCCAGGTTCGACTGTACCGAAAAAGTTTGTCCGAAAGCGCTTTATATTGACCATCTTAGCTCTCATAGGTTTTGCGAAAGTCAAGCATAAAATTCAAGATTACGCAAACTATTTTTTGCTCAAAAAGAATATAATTTTGACGTAAGAAGAAATCTTGGACCCTAATGTCAAACCAATTTTTTGTAATCTGCAGAAAATACTGTTCACGTGCTTAATTTATTTTCAGATGAGATCAAAGTTTGCAAGCATGGCTGAACGCTACTCTAACTTACTTTTAAAAAGCTGTGCAAATGAAAAAAATAATGTACCAAACAAGACGTGTTCGGATAAACTACGTCGCAGCTGTCGGGTATAAATTTTTAGCTACTGATTTGAAAAACAGTTTTTTTTAACACGTAAAAAGTGAGTAAAAGCATTTAAGCAACCTAACATTATCTTGAATTTTGCTCGCTTGTTTGCAAAAATGTCCATTAATTTGGTGAAAAAAAACCCGCTAATTTTAACTAACATTTATTAAAAGTTTTATCAATTTTTGGATTTTTTTGGCACAATCGCATAGCCCATGATCTATGCTCTCTAACGAGCTATCAAATTCAATTAAATATACGGTCAACTCTCGATTTAACGAAACCCCGATTTAACGAACATTTCTGCCGGTGGGAAAAATATTTTTGCCCGAGAGTTGCCTGTATTTAAAAATAAAGAAATTGATAGATCTTTTAGAATCTTAGTCCATCCTCAGGTAACGCGCACCCCTCAGATAACGCGCACCCCTCAGATAACGCGCACCTCAGATAACGCGCACCCCTCAGATAACGCGCACCACTCAGATAACGCGCACCCTCAGATAACGCGCACCCCTCAGATAACGCGCACCCTCAGATAACGCGCACCCTCAGATAACGCGCACCACTCAGATAACGCGCACCCTCAGATAACGCGCACCCCTCAGATAACGCACCCCAGATAACGCGCACCCTCAGATAACGCGCACCCCTCAGATAACGCGCACCCCTCAGATAACGCGCACCACTCAGATAACGCGCACCCCTCAGATAACGCGCTCCCGCGTTTAATGCGCGCGTTATACGCGGGAAATTAGGGTAATTAGGATTAGGCAAGGGTAGGCTAGCGTGCTTTAGAACGGACTCAAACATTTTTTCGGAGTAAAAAAATGTAAAAGACCTCATTAAGCCTGTTTCAACATACGCTTGGCTACCGTTGCCTGAACATAAGCGAATATATGTTAAATAACTGAAAAAAAGACCTTGAAGTACCTAAAAAGACTACCTACCTTTGAGAACTTGAAGCCAATTGTTAAGATAAGTCTAAATTTTCAGATTAGAAACTGTTCATAAATTTTTTTTGTATTGTATCAATCATGCAAAAGTAGTTTAAATGTGTTTTCGGGCCACTTTTAAAAAAACTAGGGGAGAAAAGGGTAAACTCAAAAAATACCAAATTCTGATCGAAAAAATAAGCGGGCAGTCTCCAATAATTGGAGGGGGCACTCTAGAAGGTGATTGGAAAATAAACGGTTTTTATCAGAAGAAATACGGTTAATTATGTTTTTCCATTATCAGAAAGTCTTAAAAAACTAGAATATTTCCAAAATTTTTTCAGTTGTGAGTAATTTATTCCTCAAAAAAAGATTTTTCACCCAATAAAATTTTATAGTTTACCCCCTCAAATTTTTTGTGTGTTTTTATCAAATATTTCTGTAATTTTTTTGTTTTTCACGGCTTGTAGCCCCGGATCTCAGCTTTTATTATGTTGTCGACTTATCCAATAAAAATTTCATGAAGTTGTAAAGAAACGTCTTTGAATGGACAGAATTGTCAGAAAATGTGCTCTAAAACAGAGAGCGAAAATTGAGGAGGTGAACTGTTGAAATGTATGCCGTGAATAATTTATTTAATACAATACATTACATACAACTAAGGTGATTTCAGTTTTGAAAGCGTTCTGATAGTAGAGAAACATACATTAACTCATGTTATACAAAAGTTGCTTTATCGTAATGCGAAAGGATGAACAAATGTTTAAAAATGAAAATGTCAAATACCCCCAAGTAAGTAGCATACTTGGACACGCAAAAAAAAGAGCGGCAGCGGCGGCGGCGAGCGGCGGGCTGCCAAAAAAACAGCGGCAGCGGCGAAAAAAGCGGCGGCGGCGGCAGCGGCGAGAAAAAAATAACAGCTGCGGCGGCAGCGGCGGGTCAAAAATGAGCGGCGACGCTAGCGTCGTGAGAAAAAATCTCATTTACTATTTTATTTAAAAAATTTGAGTCTTTTATTATGAAAATTATGTAATTCAAACTAATAGAATTTTTTTAATCTAAGTGTTTAGTAATTCTGAATTTTGTAATGCAGTTTTGTAACGCAAAAAAATAAAATATAAAAAAGAATTTGAAAGTTCAAACAAGTGGCGAAAGCAACGACGACAACTAAAAGAAAAACGGCGGAGGCAGCGGCGGAGATAAAAAATTGAGCGGCGGCGGCAGCGGCGGCTGAAAAAAGCAGCGGCAAGCGGCGCCGCCTGTCCAAGTATGGTAAGTGGTCTCCTTTTTTAATTTAAAATTTTTTTAACTTGTTTGAAAAAATAGAGTCATAAAGTGCTCAAGTAATTTTTTTTTAGAAAAGTAGCACACAAGAAATTTTCCAAATTAATATTGCTAAAGGAATGCGCAAAAAACCAAAAATTTCCAAAAGTGACAACTATTTGCCAAAGCTAAATGACAAAGAGGTTACTACAGAAACAGGTGGACTGTCGAGAAACGTATGTATGTCTCTAGAACCTTCTTCTGCATGTCTTAAATTTTGTGAATAATGTTGCTACTAAAAATAAAATGGTGTTAAAAAATCTTATATTTATTTTTAAGGAGGACAGACAATAAGAAAAGAATTTCTTGAAGTTGAAGAATTTGAAGAATAGGATTTCATTTGGTTCGACGACTAGTTTTACACTCATATTTATTTTCACAGAAAAACAACTGCTTATCCACTCGACTAAAAAAATAAAAAAAAGAGAACATACCAATACAATGAAAATGGCCCTAAACCTATTTATTTTACTGAAAAATTATTTTAAAGGAGTCAGCCTGCGGTTGAAAATTATGGATCTCTTCTCGGTTTTTACTTTCGTATTTTTTATTCATATCTCGGCACTCGGCATAAAAAGTTAATTTTTAGAAAAAAAAATTTTGGCCAAAAATTGACTTTTTGCCCTGGGGGACCAAGGTGAGAGAAGCTAAAGAGGTACCTAAACACACTAAAAAGATGGGATCGAACATAGTTTTGTTAACTGGAGCCTACCGCATAAAAAAACTCTGATATGCATGCTTTTTTCATGCATCCAGAGTCACTTTCGAGTGATTTGTGTCTAAGGTATGTGGGTGTGCGCATCTCAACTCCAAGCCCCCTCCATGCATCCAGAGTCGCTTTCGAGTGATTTGTGTCTAAAGTAAGTGTGTATGCGCATCTCAACCCCAAGCCACCAAGCCCCCTGCGCCCCCGAAGTGGACTTGATGGGTTAGAGATGCGCGCACTCAATCACCTTAGACATGATTCCGAGCAAGACTCTTGATAGAAATGCATTTAGAGGCTCTTTTTGCCTAGCTCATCAAACGTTTTTTTTGCAAAAAAACAACTTTTGATGTGGAAAAGTGTTAGAAAATAACTTTTTTTATCGTTTTGAGCATATAAAAAATACCAAGGAGACGTTCAAACATTATTTTTAAATAAAATTAAAAATGCGTTTGAATGTTTGAATTTTATTTATTGATCAATATAGAACACTTTTCTGCAATAGAAAGGTGTAGCAACGGAAGTCGTCTTACTAGTCCGATCTGGCAATGCCAAGCAACGTTGGGCTTGACTAGTGGATGACCAAAATTTTGAAAAAAATTTAAATGCAAGCAAAAAATAATTCGACAACATTATTGATCAAGTTACCTTGTGCCCGCGCGAATTCAAATTTCGCAAATTGCTGTACATATTGAGTTACATGGTTTTTTAAAGGAGGACAGACTTTGGAGGGGGAGGTATTTTGACTAGAAAATGGGATTTTCTCAATTCCGTTAATTTTCTTTTTCTTTTTAACCTCTTAATTTTCACACTAATCGATATTACCATCCATCCGACAAAAAACACATCAGATCAAAATTTTGAGATATTTTTTTTAAAAGTTTTCCCTGGTCCAATTCAGCGCCGTCCTGGTAGTTTTCGGAACCATTTCAATACTTAGGTTCTTATTGGTGTTCTGGTCGACATGACTATATACAAGTTTATGCTTTATTGTATATGATGTTGTGTTGTGAAGGTTGTATATTGTGTTTGCAAAATTTGCTAAAAAAAGACAAAATTTTTATAAAAAATTTCAGGCTTTCCGAATTTTTTGGAATTTTATGAAACCTTTTGTTTTTTTTCGCAAATTTTACACGCATTGTCATATACAACCTCATACTAAATATAGCCCTGCTTTCTCGCGTCGTTTTGAGTATAAACTTAAATATAATCATGACCACTGGAACACCGGTAAAAAAGTTAGCTCTGAAACAGTTCTGAAAACTACCAGGACGGCCCTGAATTGGACGACTATGCACAAAAACGCAAAGTCATGTCGAGACCAGAAAGTAGGAAAGTATTTGTGCTTACGAGATTTTGTAAGAGTGAACCTATGGTGTCCGATAGAGGATGTTGGATATTTCGGATTTTTGCATGTATACTTTATTTACGATACGCTGAACACGATGGCGCTATTAGTTGTGCTCTTTTCGTGTTTCATTAGCGTGATACAGACTTCGAAAGTTACCTACTCGGATACGTCCAAATTTGGGAAGTAGCTACAAACATTTAAATAGATTACTTATGTTTTTAATAAAGTCACACAAGTATTTCACACCATTTGAAAGGCCGTGAACAGGGCTATCTGATAGTGCTATGTTTAAATTCAGATTTACCGTATTTCCTCTAATAAGCCGGCCGGCCGGCTTATTTTTTGGATCCCCTCAAGGGGGCCGCCTTATTAGAGGGGGCCGGCTAATTAGAGGGGGCCGCCTTATATTTTGAACATCCTTTTATCAAATTTTTATTAAAATTCTCTAACAGGAAAGTTAAAACCAGGAGGTGACAACAATGATAGGATAGATGATAGACCAGGATGTGACAATAATACTAACATAAATGATAGACCAGGATGTGATAAATTCCAATCAGAAAGCATGAAAATCAGGATTTGGTGCATTCAGTTCGTCACTCCAATCCAACTCTAGAGATTCGTCGCTCATGTAGCCATTCTCTTCATCTTGCTGAGCATCGACCTCTTCGACGACAGTCATTTCTTTGATCGAATAACGTGCATCCATCAGTACAGCTCGCCCCTCAGGAATTGGAGTATGTGGCTTGAAGCAGTGGACTTTGTCATCTTCACTTCCGTCATAGCAGATAGTGATCCCACAGTCTGAAAATCAGGAGTCTAGCTTATTAAAAGAAATTTGAACAAACTCAACCTTGAATGACTTACTATAGTCATATGTGAATCTTGCATCGTCGTGATCCACTGCAAATAAACATCCATTGAAGGAGCTTTTGATTGCCACCACTTGTAAACTCTTTTGCGAATCGTTACTCATACACCTATCATGGTCTTTTCGAAATCGAGCTTTGAATGCCCATTCAACGATACATCAGGCGCCTAAAACCATTTTAATTTAAAAATTACTATAAAATAATAAAGTCAAACTTGAATAAACTTTGTACATCCACCTGGAATCACCGTTTGCATATTTAGCCCAGAAGCTTTTGTTTTCTTTGCTGCTTCTGCTAACGAGGTGACAACGGAAGGAGTCCCATACTAGTAGTCGCTTTCCACCAAACAACGAGCGACCAAAGACACGATTCAAATAGTCGATAGTTAGTTCATCGTTCATCCACGCGCAGCCCTCGCAGCAAAGTTCCAGCTTGCTTTTGTACTTCTCTTGAACTGCTGTGACATCCTTCCTTCTCTTTCTGTTGATCAGCACAAATGGTTTCAACTTTTCCCATCGGATCTAGCAGTTAGCATCACAGTGATTCTTGTCTTGTCATGCCCTGTAGTCAGTATGGAAATCTAATATCGAGAGTATTTTAAGACTTCAATTGAAATTCGGCTTGTTAAAAATACTTTTTAGCTCCTCTCTCATCAATGCATTTTCCACCCAACGGATCCAAGAAGAGTGAAGTTTCATCGGCGGCAAAGATTCCTGATAACTGAAAGAAAAGAGTTGAAAATTCACACCAAGTTTACAAAATCTTACTTATGCTTTTCGAATTTCAGTCACTTAAAGCAAGAAGTCCACGATTTGCTGCACGTAGTTACTTGGCGGCTTCTTGACACACTGTCGTTGGAACTCGGAGGCGAAAGCTATGGCGTGATAAGAATTTTTCTAACCATCCTTCTACTTGCCTGAAAACCAACAAACTAGTCATAGCTTAAGGCACTTTAATACTCACTTTGAATTCACCACAATCTTTTCTGTATTGAAAATTTTTTCGGCTTGGCGCTGAATTATTTCACGAGAGATTCGGAGCTTTCTTGACCTCTCTTTCTCTAACCCAGATTGCCAATTGTGTGTCGAGATCCTTGAACTTGAGTGGACGACCACCTCCTTGCAGCTTCTTTAGTTTCCGGTGAAGAGTTACTGAAAAAAATTAACAAATAAACAAGGTTAAAACCAACTTGATGTGATGGAGCTTTGTTCTTGCTTGAACTAATTTTGAACGCAGCTTCGACTCACTCCGAATTTGCTACTTGCACTGTGGTTTGAGATTTGTTTGGGATGCTTGACGACCTTCAATTTGAATTCCATCGAATAAGACTTCAGTTTCTGTGGAGGCTTGATTTCTTCATCATCGCTTTCGAATTCCATTATGCTAAAAAAATTAAAATTTAAAAATGATCACACTAAAACTGAAAATGAACATGGATAAATAAACTGTCTGCAAATTTAAATGCATCTGTTTTTTCATGGTTTCAAGTAGGGTAGCACGCGGTCGGGCAATTTGGCTCAACCCGGTTCCCGGGTACCCGGGTTTCCACGGACCCGGTTCTCGGTTCGGGTAGCATTTTACTCGGTCGGGTACCCGACCGGGTATGCGGGTAATGGCAACTTAATAGCCCATACAAAATAAACCACATATCCCATGCATTTATTATACAATTAACGGTACTTATTCCGTTTACACCCCACCCCACTTTCAAAAAGTGACCCAAAAACACGTTCTAAGCTACTACTTGATACAAGAAACATTTCTAAACAGTTTCCGAGTAAAAAATAAAAAATTTTTCAAAAAATTTTAACTTCAACTCATAAAGGCCATATGGTCTTTTTAGAGCATATTAGGGTCAGTTTTCAATCGTTTTTCACATTTTTTAGGCTTAGGCTTAGGCAAGGGTGCCAGCGTATGTTAGAAGGGCTCAAACATGTTTCTTGAAGTTAAAAAAAGTAAGAAAAACATGTGTGAGTCTGTCTATTAAACAACCAACAATTAACAACATGCAGCACAAACAAATAGAACAAAATCAAACATCATCATTTTCCTCCTCGGATTTTTCTTCTTTGTCCTTAAGGTCGGTCGAAATGACTGTGTTCCATTTAAAACACGAACCTGTCAAGACAATCTGTGACTTACAAACTTCAAGCAAATTATTGAACTTTAAACTTAAATTAAACTTTTAAATTAAAGGTTTCAAATTTTCTAAGCAATTCTATCCAATGCTTGTTTGGAACCGGAACCGGTCGGTTCCTGGACCCATTTCGGTTCTTCCGGTTCCTGGACACCCGGTTCTCGGTTCGGGTAATTTTGCCAAAATGGCTTCGGTTCGGTCTCCGGTTCGGGTACCGACCGCGTGCTACCCTAGTTTCAAGACAAGTTTAAAATTAAATTTGAATTGATTTTGTTGTAATGGTCATTGAGGGGGCCGGCTTATTAGAGGGGCCGGCTTATTAGAGGGGCCGGCTTATTTTTTGGAGCGCCTCCTGGGGGCCGGCTAATTAGAGGGGCCGCCTCATTAGGAGGGGCCGGCTAATTAGAGGAAATACGGTAGTTGTTTTATCAGCCCATAGATGCTCTAAACTAATAAGTAAACTAATCTGAAAATTTGGTCACGCAACTGCAATCCGCCGTTTTTTTCTTCAAAGCGCCAAGATTGTTATTCCAAATATACCACTCGCTGAGAAGCCAGCGGTTTTTCGGGAGTCGGAATTTGTTTTTCGAGTTGCATGTCTGAGATCAGCCCTTTGAATGCGCCAAACACCAGCCAAAAAACAGTAATTTAAACTCGAATGAAATTCAAACCGAAAGCAAAAGGGCAAAATGGAAAAAAAGACAGAAATATTCAGCGTAAATTCAGAATCTTTGGTACTATACTTATATATAGAAGTATTACTTATTTAACTGAAAATCCAGAACTAGCGTTGACTAAAATTAAGATTTTTATCGATAACGAAATTTGAATGTCCAACTTTACGCTTTTTTCATTTTGACACGCTGTGTATGTGTCATGAATAACACACCGCCCTATCCCCCTTAATAACCCCTCCCTAACTAACCCGGTATATTTATGAGGGGTTATTTGAGTGGGTTATTTAAGGGGTATTTATCGCAGTCTGATTTTAAATATATGTAAGTTCGAATTAAGGAAGTGGACATTCATTATTTTTTTGGAAAAGTTCCAATCCAGGTGGTGGATATAAGATTTTTGGAGGAAAGTTCAAATTTGTGTAGTCGGTCACTGAGCTGGGAAAAAGAGTCTCTTTATACATTTTTTATCATGAGTCGGAATTATGTCTTAAGTGAGTGCGCGCATCTCTATCTCTAAAGCCATGTGCGCAATTCCGGGGACGCAAGGACTTGGGGCTGAGCGAGATGCGCACACCCACATACTTTAGACACAAATCACTCGAAAGTGACTGGATGCATGGAGGGGCTTGGTTGCTTGGAGTTGAGATGCGCACACCCACATACCTTAGACACAAATCACTCAAAAGTGACTCTGGATGCATAAAAAATGAATGCATGCCAAAGTTTCTTTATGCGGTAGGCCCCAGTTAAGAAAAATGTGTTCAAATTCCATCTTTTAAAGATATCCGGAAGCCCACCGGTTTCTTTTACTTTAGTCCACAAGTAAAAGTCAAATTTCGTCAGTATTTTTTCGAAAATCCATTTTGTGTGTGTGGAAAGTGTCATAAAATAACTTTTCGCCGTTTAAAGGTTACTTATGTCGTTTACATCCCACCTTCAATTTTAGAAAAATGACTCAAGAAGGCATCATAAACTGCTTTTTTCTGCTTAACATGATAAAAGAAACATTTTTAAACCGTTTCTAATCTGAAAAAGTTAACTTTTCTCAAAACAAAATTGACTTCAACTTTTCAAAGTCTTTTAAGATATTTTAAGGTCATTATTTGATGATTATCACATCCACACAAATTTTCTAAATGCGATAAACTCTAGAAAAAAAAAGTTCAAATTTATTACTTTTTCTCATACTTGAACAAAATTCAGTCTAAAATATTCTAAAAAGACCATCTTCCCTTGAGAATTAGCATTTAAATCTTTTTGAGAAAAGTTAAACTTTTAAGATCAGAAACGTCATCAGAAACATCATTATGAGCAGATAACGTTAGTGAAGGTGTCTTTTCAGCACTTTCAAAAAATTGAACGTGGAATGTAAACGACATAAGTCCTGTTTTGAGCATATAAAAATTACTTACAAGACGTTTAAACCTGATTTACAAATTAGTAAAGAATGCGACCATCAAAAACCGACCTCTTTCAACCGAACTG
>JAMRYI010000700.1:0-84804 GCA_029231635.1 Ditylenchus weischeri
AGACATGGATCTGCATTTTGCCAGCTCATTTGCTCCAGAGATACATTACCGCCATTTTTATTGCGCAGAGACTCTGGCACAAGAAAAACAATGAATAAGAGATCTAGTATCCAGATGATTGTTGCCTTAATTTTTTTTTGTATTTTTGTTTTTAAATGGCAAAAAAAGATGTATATACCAGCATGACAACAGAATCATCACTATATATTCTAGAGATATATGCCCCAAGTGCAGGTGAAGTGACGAGAGAAGCAGCGAATGTAGCTGATACTAAACAATTTCATAATGTGAGTAGAAGTTTTTTTAAACATCTTTTTACCCAATCCACATGCCGTTGTCCTGTCATGTTTGTCAGTTATATCTGCTACATAAGCGAGTATGACAGTAAAAGTAACTGAGAAGAAGCCAGAAAGGGTAAATAGTGTGAAGTACCACCTAAATAAAAACTCGGGAAACTCTTTACGGACAACTCCAATAAACTGGCATTTAAAAAATTGCCCGTCTAGAAAAAATCAAACAAAAATTCACCCTCAATTTACGGACACCCTAACGACGGTTTCTTCAATAAAATTGTACTTAAGAGTTAGTTAAGACCAACCGGAATTTTTTCAAGCGATCGTTAAATCGAGCGTCGACTGTAGCGTGTATTTTGTGTGCGTGAAAGCGGAAAAAGTCGAAGCGAAAACCAGGCACCGAATGGATATCCCTAAAAATAGGCAGCTAACGAGAAGTGCCTGTTTATCAAGACTCGACTATACCACAAATCACATTCATTCAAGGATTTGACACTTATGAGCTTATACAAAATCTTCTTATCTACCGGGTGCGGAAAAAGTTCTGCACGGATTTTTAAACCGTTGTATTTTATTTTTTTCATTGAGTCATTTTTGATAGTTTAGAATTGCCTTGTAGCCCGTGTTCTCTTCTTTAAGATGAGATATAGAACAAAAAGTTTATTCCGTAAAATGTCCACCATTAGCATCAATACATTTTCTGAGTCTTTTTGGAAAATCGTCGATTGCATTTTGGATCATTTTCTGCGGAATGGCTTCCCATTCTTTGAGTAGAGAAGCTTTCAACTCAGCCATTGTTCTGTGCGGTTTGGCACATGCTTTTGACTTCAAATAAGGCCAAACAAAATAATCCATTACTGTCAAGTCCGGCGAGTTGGGCGCCCAGTCCCAATAGGCTTTGTGTGATGGGATCCACCTTGATGAAATCAGGAAAATTGGCCTCGATCCAATCTTGAGTTGCATAGGCGCGGTGGGAGGGGGCCCCGTCCTGTTGGAATGTCCATTCTTCTGGCATATGTCTTCGTGTCCATGGAAGCACTTTTGACTCAAGCATTTCTCGATACTCCGGGCCATTGACCACAATCAAGCATGCGGGCAATTTCAACCACCTTGTAACCTTGCAAATGGAGCCTCACAATACCAGCGCGGAGATCAGACATTTTTTGAACGTTTTTCTGCACACAATATACTAAACGAAAGAGGAGAACACGGGCTACAAGGCCATATCAAATGATAGGATATGACTCAATAAAAAAGATAAGATACAACGGTTTAAAAATCCGTGCAGAACTTTTTCCGCACCCGGTATTAAATGGCTACTAGACAGTTTCTAAAAATATAAAAAAATTCGCGCAATATTTTCCAATATTTTTAGAAATTGTCCGATAGCCATTTAAATACTTTATATTGTTCTGTGAACTAACCATGGACTAATTTTCAAGCAAGGTATCGGCATACATGTACAAAAAACTGTCAGAAGCAAAAACCTTTTTCGACCACACACATCCGACAGCGCTCCAATCAGCGGTGAGGAGAGGAATGACAAAATGCCCTAAGAATCATTTCATAATTTTTTACATCAAAATAACACTTAAGCCTACTTTAAGACCCAATATGAGGCCATTCATCAAGAATTTGTTAGTTGGAAATGTTTCTGCCAGAACGTTTATCACAGGAACAGTGAGCAGTCCCCAGGCAAAGTACTCCAGGAAAATGATAACAAGAGCATGCACTAAACTGGCCTCACGAGGTTTCATTGTAGATACAGGGTCTCTATTGGTTCTATCACAAAAGTAGCTGATCAGTGAAAAGCGATGTCCTTTTCTTCCCATGCTTAAGAGCTTAAATATGCTTTTTTCTTTTACAAAGACTAAAAACTCACCTATAACTGAGCAAAGTTACTTAAAGAATGTCTGCATTTATCACGAGCGCATAAAAGTAGGCATCATATTGGTGCAGTATGTCTTTTTAATTGTTAAAATGCAGTACCATTTGGTAGTAATGGATGTGCTTTATTTATTTTAAAAATGTAAATTTAAATGGCCTAAGTCTTGAGAGGAAGTAAGTCATGCAATTTATGTTTGAAATTGTTATTTTTTGCGGTAAATGCTTTGTATCTCTAAATGCTTTGTAAGGGCCCCTTCGGGGGCGCAGGGGGCTTGGTTGCTTGGGGTTGAGATGCGCGCACTCACTTACCTTAGACATAATTCCGAGAAAGACACTTGATCATAAAATGCCTATAAGAATCTTTTTGCCCAGCTCCAGTGACCAAAACGGGGTAGATCGCTTGAATTTTTGTCACTTTTATAAACCCAACAACCCCCCTGCGCCCCCTTCGGGGGTGCAGGGGGGTTGTTGATTTAGAGATGCGCGCACACACTTACCTTAGACATGATTCCGAGCAAGACTCAGAGGGCTTAAGCAAAACTTTTTTGTCGAAAATTGTTTTAACCGAAAACACCATCATGTTAAAAGTTGGTTTCCAGCAAAAAAAGGCCTAGAATTTAATTTTAGGTATAGTTTTGCTAGATACCCAATCAAAAGTTTGTACAGAAATCCAATGATAAGGAAAATTTTTTGGATTGGCGGGGACCAATTACACCAGCCCGACGGACTTGCTCCTGAGAGACTGGACATAGATCAAGACGTAAGCTTCCGAATAAAGAACGTCCGACAATCAGGTCATATGCTATCGAAGACAAAAAAATTATAAAGAGATAAATATGCTTAAAAACAAAACATGTGTGGTGAAAATATTAAGCATTTAAAATATTAGATTGTTTAAACATGATTTGTTATTTTATTTAGGTCACATCATTTTATTCTTTTTATTGTCATGTAGATATCATAATAAATTACTTTAGAAAAAGTTTTGCATATGAAATTACTATAATTTCTGTTAATAAATTACATTGCATTAAATATTGTTTCTTTTTAATATAATGTATATATTCTACCTTAAAAATTAAAAAACTTACTAGTTAGTTATATTTTCACTTTCTTATATTCAAACAATTAAAAACTAATCTTTATTTTAAACTAAACCACTAAGAATGCGCAATAACTTTTAGAAACCCAAATTTTGTTTTTCTAGAAAAATTGAAATTTTTCATTTTTAAAGTGTTCACTCAAAACTAATTTTTAATTTTACTTTTTCGCTTTGTTTGTTTAGGTAAAACTCTAAATTA
Source organism: Ditylenchus weischeri (assembly GCA_029231635.1). Taxonomy (NCBI): domain Eukaryota; kingdom Metazoa; phylum Nematoda; class Chromadorea; order Rhabditida; family Anguinidae; genus Ditylenchus; species Ditylenchus weischeri. Next base: position 3,482 of record JAMRYI010000700.1, read on the forward strand.
TAAATCAGTCTAATACTTTTTTTTTAATTATAAAATATCTTATTTTGTACAAAAATATGATTTTCGACAAAAAAAAGTATCGTTTTTTGAAAACAGCAGCCGTTTTTTGTTCTTAATATTTCCCATTCGCTATGTGCTAAATTTAACTTTTTTCCGATAATAACATCTCATGTTGAGGTAGGAATCAAGTTGTCGAAAAATGTTTTATTTCAAAAAAACTTTTGTTTTATATAATTTTTGTTTAAGTAATTTTTGTTTTTTGCTTTAAGCCTGAAGGACTTGGCCTGTATGCTTTTTTTATATGCATGGGTCCTTTATTTTTCAAGCACTTAAAGATCAGAAAGATTTTGGTCTGATCTCGAGACTTTGGGGAGCCAAAATATAATAAGTGGAATCAGTAACAGACCATATTTATGCATGGGTTGCAAAATTTTTCATAAATCAGAATTGGCACTCAATTAATTGCTGGGTTTGGAAATCGCAATTTTGAATACAGTCGACCCTCGATAGTAGATACCCCTCTCGGGACCGTGCTAGGAGTATCTACTATCGAGGGGTATCTATTATCGGGGGTATCTACTATCGAGAGGCAGACAACCAAATTTTGGGTCAGAAATATCCATTATCGAGGGTAAAGTGGGAAAGGTGTAAACGCTAACCAAACAGTAATACTTTATTCAACTAACAAAGAATAACAACTTCGATCAAACAACAATCAGGTTAGTGGTTTGAAGAATTCATTGAGAGAGCTCTGCTTCTTTCGAATCCGATGATATTGAGCTTTGAGGCGAGAGTTTGGGCTTTTTTCTGAAAAAAAGATATCAAGTGAAGGATTGATCGACAACGTAAAGACCAATAATTTTCACCATCAAAAGATCACCTCCAACAGGAACATTCTGAGCTCGGGTTTGCTTCAGCCATTGAACGAGTGCTTGCTCCAAATTTTCGTGCCGACCTGCTTTTAGCCGTGCCCTCTTTGCTTCTGTCCCACCGTCAATTGCTCCGAGAATTGCTGTCTTGTTCTGGATGATACTTTGCACTGATGCCTTCTTTAGCCCGAATTCTTCTGACAGCACTTTGTAGCTTTTGCCCTCGCTGGATCCTTTGATAATTGCCCTTTTGTCGCCAAATCTATCTTTCTTTTCTTCGCGAAGTATCCATGGGTACCTGAACGTGAAAAAACGTTTTGTATTTGAATTGTTGAGAAATAATATTGTCGTAAGCATCCAGAACAAAAGCATAAAGTAACAGTGTAATAAATCTCGAATGAATAAACAAATTAAAATAATATCGCGAGATTTCGAGCCAAACATAAGCGCCAATTAAAAAAATAAACAAATCTGAACAAATAATTTCCAAAATTACACTTTGAAAAAGAAATGGCTTTCCATTTAGACTTGAGTGTCAGAGGTATCTGTTATCGAGGGCAAAATAAAGGTCAGTGTAAGAGTCAGAGGGTATCTATTATCGAGGGGTATCTATTATCAAGGGTATCTACTATCGGGGTTATGATTTGCCTTATTTAAACTAAAACCAACCAAATATGTGCTAAGGGCATAGTGACCGCGCCGTCCTCCGGGCCCGTCCCGTCCCCGTCTCCGTCCGGACGGCGCCGAAAAGTGAGACGGTCGGACGGCCGCCGTCCAAAAATAAAACATTAGACGGCCGGCCGCAGGACGGCGAAATTTTTTTTTTAAAGGACGGCCGGCGGACGGCCGGTGATTATTTTTCGAAAGACGGCCGGTCGGACGGCCGGTCGTGAAAAGTCAGGACAGGACGGTGGACGGCCGGTGAAAAATAAAGACGGCCGGCAGATCGGACGGTGGGGAAAAAATTGACTGCAAGGTGATAAGTAGTATATCGCAATAACAATTTTGAAAACTTCCATCTTTTAATGTAAATTTTTATTGAACAAAGCAAAACTTTAACTGTAAAACTGGCGAAATAAAAAATAGAGACACACAAAATTGAGATCTTGCAATAGAGCTTAGAAAACAGTTCGTTTGTTGGCAACCAATTCAGCAAGATACTCTCCAGAATACATGCACACTGCAATAAGAACAGCCGGTCGAAGACGGGCGAAAAAAATTTGACTTTGGACGGCCGGCAAAAAAAATTTACTTTGGACGGCCGGTAGACGGCCGGGGCTAAATTTCAGAGGACGGCGAAATATTGGACGGCCGGCCGAAGGCCGGCGAAAACTTTTTTTTTGAAGGACGGCCGGTTGGACGGCCGGCCGAACGCAAAAATCTAAGGACGGCCGGTCGGACGGCCGGCGAAAAACGTCAAGACGGCGGACGGGACGCCGTCCAATTTTCGCTTATCGCGGTCACTATGGCTAAGGGTATCTACTATCGAGGGGTATCTATTATCGGGGGTATCTACTAGGGTTGACCTCGGACAATTGTCCATGACAATTGTCCGACAATTGTCCGACAATTGTCTGACCCAATTTTCCGTCAAATAGAAATCGGACAATTGCAAAAATAGATAATTTGAAATTTTTTTGTCTTGGAAGAATATTTCAAAGCTTATTCTAAGAGAAAATAGTTATTTGCTTCAAAAATGTCTTCTGTTTTATTTTGCTGCTCAACTTTGTTGTAATTAGGGTTAATTTTCAGGCTCGATCATGTCAAGGGAACTAAATCGCTTTCGTGGTGCTGGAAATACTTCACGCGCAAAGAAGAGCATAAAGGATCCTTTGGTTATTGCAACTTCTGCAACCCTAATTGCGAAATGACCAAGTCTGGACGTTACTTCAACAACGCTGGCAGAATGGAGAAACATTTGGAGGTTATATTTGTCAGATTTTTTGTATTCACATTTTTTTTCAGAGTTGTAACAAGATCGGCACAGAAACAAGAAAGGAAATCGACCGGCTATTGAATAAGCCTGCTGCTCGTCGAAGCGAAAGCCATTCACCAAAGTCCAAGAGGGTAAACAAGTACGGCCGCAAACTTCTTCTCAATCAAGCTTGGGCACTATGAAGCGGTTTTTCGACTCCACGTCTAAAGATGAGCAAGAAGAATTAGATGTTCTTTTGACACGGGTTAATTTTGCACTCTCTTTCTTCAATCACTTTAGCTTTTAGGCATTCGCTACCGGAAACATTGCGCCTAACTTCTTGGACAACCCGTTTTTCCAACAGTTTGTCAACAAACTTAAGCCGTCTTACAAACTGCCTAATCGTAAGACAAAATATGCGAAAGTCCTCATCCCGGCCGAGTTTGATAGAGTTCAGAAGAGCTTGGAAGAATCCTGCAACAAGGTTGGTTCTTGAAAATTTATCCAAGTGAATATTTATCTTTCAGGCAGACTATCTTGCGATTTCGTCAGACGGGTGGACAGATGTGCGGAGCAATTCCATTATCAATGTCGTCGTCCATACTCCTAAGCCGTTTTTGTATGATTCAATTGACGCGACATCGTTGGAAGTGAATGGTGAGATCGAGCGAACGCAGCACAGTGGTATAAGTTTTGAATAATGCTCTTTATTCCTGTTAATTTTTAAGGAAATACATTGCTGAAGTTTTGGCAGAGCAAATTCAGAAGTTGGGCAAGCATAAGATTGTAGCTGTCATCACCGATCATGCAGCTAACATGAAGAATGCCTGGAAAAAGCTTGCTGGAGAGGACACCGAGCGCGACCCACAGAGACAATACACAGGCGAGAAGTTTCCCTGGATTCTTTTTGAAGGATGTAAAGCACATGCTATTGATCTGGCCGCGAAAGACATATGTGACAAGACAAACATCAAAAGCTGCTTGGACTACTGTGTGAAACTAGCAAAATTCTTCAGGTTAGTCTTTTTTTGTGATTATGTTTTTCAATATGGATTTTAGGAAAAAGACACCAGAATCGATCCTTTCTAAGAACCAAGTGGAGCAAGGAGGATCGTCAGCAATTTTGCAAATACCAGTGAAGACTCGTTGGGGAACATGGGCTCGACTTATCTCTTCAATTGCTTCAAACAAAAATGCTCTTAAGTCGGCCATCTGTGCGACGGGAATAATGAATGATGGATCGCTGAAAAAGGAAGCAGAGCAATTGAGAAAGATGCTGTGGGAATCAGAAGAGTTTTGGCCAGACGTGCAAAATGTGACGAAACTGCTTTCTCCGCTGGCTGAAGCAATTACAAGAATCGAAGGAGACCTTGTAAATTCAAGAAGGTTAGTTTTCTTACTGAATGGTAGCTGTTTGACGTGTTCCTTTAGTGGATACAAGATTATTCGGGAAGCTTTTCTGGAATCCAAAACAGCGGTAGAAGCAAGCCAGTGGTTGCCGGACTTAAAAGAACAGCTCATAGAGGTAGAATTTCTTAATTGGGCTTAATTTTCAAAAAAAAATCAGATTCTATGCAGCCGAGAAAACTTTGCCAAATCGGACGTCACTTATCTTCTGGAGACTCTAGAGCCGGCTGAGAAAGGTAGATCGCTGACTGATGAAGAGAAACAAAAAGGAATCGAGCTTCTGTCAAGGAAATGTCTTAAAAATCCGATGTTTGCGGGAAAAGAAGCAAAGGTATCCATTTCTCGACTAACTTCAGACTAACTTCTCATTGCAGGTTATGACACAATATGCATCTTGGCTGGCTGGAACTGGAGTCTTCTCGGAAAATCAGCGGCGTTATGCTTGGGATGTCGTTGGCCAGATGGACTCACTCACCTGGTGGAAAGGTTTTTTCTCAGATACTCTCTTGGTCAAGATTGTTGAAATGCTGCACAGCGTTCCGATTACGGCTGCGCTAACTGAGAGGAACTGGTCTATTCGTGGGGGGATCCACACCAAGCTACGCAACAGGTTAATTTTTGAATAGAGTGAAAAACTTTTTAATTTTTTCAGGATGAGAGTAGACACTGCTTCACAACTGACTTTCATCAAGCACAATATAATGCTGGAGCATGGCCAACTCTTCAAATCAACTAGAGTCGACAAGCCAGTGGAAGAAACAAATGTAAATTCCGAAATTGAACAAGATAACGTAACAAATGAATATTTTGATGATTTTGATGCCGAGGATTAATTGTTATTTCGTTCGAATAAAATGCGGTTATTTCTGAAACATTTTTGCAATTGTCCGTTTTTCGGACAATTGTCGGACAATTGTCCGACAATTGTCCGACAATTGTCCGCTTTTGCAATTGTCGGACAATATCCCAACCCTAGTATCTACTATCGAGGGTCGACTGTACACAATTTACGATTTGAAACCATAAATAAATGATTAATTAACTAATAATTAATTAAATTTAATTAACCGATGGGTTTCAAATCGTAAATTGTGTAGTCAAAATTTCGATTTTCAAACCCAGCAATTAATTGAGTACCAGTTTTCATTTACTAAAAATTATGCAAAAAAAAATTATTTACGGGTCGCAAAATATCTTTAATTATAAAAATTACAAAAGGTGGATGGGTTTCACATATCATTGTTGTCTTTGAAAAAGTTAATTTTGGAACCCATCGAATTTTTGTTGTAATTTTATTTTGCAACTTTTCAATAATTTTTTCATTAGGTTTAGAAGGCCTTCTCAACCCTCCGCCCTAAATGTCCCCCTCCCTTTAAGAAAATTTTGAAGAGATATCTGCAAAACATTGGTTCTTAGCCGACAAATATCGTATTTTCTCTAATTAAAGACCCGTCTCCAATTATAGACCTTGCTAAGCCGTTTTGCCTATTTTAACATATTTCGCTTGAAAAATGTGGTATAAATTCTTTCTGTAGATTGAGAAATTATATACCCTTCTCTAATCTAATAATTCGTCTCCGAGTGAGGGGGGTCGGTTTAAACAATTATAGAAAACAGTTATGAAGTTTTGAGTTCACAGGAGAGTTGGAAAATTATAGACCCGGGTTTATAATTAGAAAAAATACGGTAGGTCCAGGATCCCTCCCCCCTTTTAGAAATTATAGACCCGGGTTTACGCCCCCGCCTATTATTAGGAGCCGGTCGATTAATGTATATAACGGTAGTTTTACTCGTGCAATGTAAATAAGATACACTAAAGTTTATTCACCTTGGTCCGACACTTGACCTGATTTCAAAATGTCTGCCAAATGTGATTCGTCAGTCTAGTCGGAAATATCGCAGGGATTCGATTTACCGATCGTTTTTGCAATCGACAATAGTTTTGCCAGTAAAACCCGCGACGCTCTCTATAACATACACCTAAATCTTGAAAAGGTGTATATTTTAGAGAGCATCGCGGGTCTTACTGGCAAAACTATTGTCGATTGCAAAAACGATCGGTAAAATCGGAGTCCTTGCGATATTTCTGGCTAGACTGATGAATCACATTTTGCAAAACATCTCAGAAATCAGGTTAAAAAGTGTCGGACCCAAGGCGTGAACAAACTTTAGGGGTGTATCTTATAGAGAGCGTCGACTGTATTATTTTTAGCACACGAATTTGTGAAGAAGCTAGCTATGAAGCTGAATGGTAATATTGCTTTGGATGTCTTATCATTCCTAAAAAGAGAGGACATTGACCAAATTCAGATGGTCAACAAGGGCCTTAATAGAATAGTCAAGAACTATCGCGACATGTTGCCATTGCCCCAGCTGGTATTTCTAGGGCTGTAAGTTTGGTTTGTAATTTGAAAAAAAAAAACAGTTACAGTCGAGTCTCGATTTAACGATCACCCTGGGGACACGCCTCAGGTGATCGCTAAATCGAGGTGATCGTTGTATCGAGGTGATCGTTATATCGAGACCTTTATTCTGAAAGAATATTGCTGATCGTTATTTCGAGACTTTCAAAGAGTTAATAACACGTTCAACGTTGTGTGCCGTATTTATTAATGAAAAGAAGCGGAGAACAACAATGCGGTGTTTACTAGGAGAACAAACGATGCTGTGTTTACTAGGAGAACAAACAATGCTGTGTTTACTAGGAGAACAAAAAATAACTATGCCTAACAGTTAGGCACAAAATAATCAGCAATATTTTTCTGTTTCAGTTTCTTCATTCTTTCGTCGGCCAGGGCATCGTCCAATTGATCAAATAGTTTGAGAATGGCTGGACTAGTCGCAGAGTCGGCATAGCATTGCAAGATTCTCAATGCTTGGCTGGCTTCTCGAGCAGTAACGGCTGGCTCTTCTACCTCGATTTCCACCATTTCGTAGTCACTATCCACTTCCTTGCTTCGGACATCCTCTGCAATTTCTGCCAAAGTGAGAGCTCCACCAATTGCGAGTTGTTCGTCCACAGCCAGGTATTCTGCCAGATCCCCTTGCACTTCGTTGATGGCTTGGAGTTCGGCCCAGAGACGTTCCACATCGGCCAGTATGTTCTCTCCATTTTCTTCGTCGTCTTCGGCCTGAAATCAACATTCACAACAATTAACAATGATCGAAAAAAATTCTACCTCTTCACTGATCACGAACCCAGCTTTTCGGAAGCAGCGACTCAGTGTTTCTGGCTTGACTGCATCCCATGAGCGACGGAGGAACTGGAGAGCATGCAGAAGATTGATTTTATACTGGCGGTCGTCATCGATGGCTGAGATTCTTTCACGGAGAAGGAATCGGCGATAGTGAACCTTGACGTTCTCGATGATTCCTTGGTCACAAGGCTAAAAGAATAAGTTTAAATAAAGCTTCAATAAATTTTAAGACTAACCTGAGACTCGGCAGTTGTATTAGGCGGAAAAACTTGATAGTGATCTGCTCGAGCTTGATGTTGCAGTGGCCGCTGAAGTTGTCGAGGAAGAGCAAGACTTTTCGATCATGACGCTTGAGTTTCCGGTCCCAATCCATCAACCACGATTCGAAGATGTCTGCTGAAAGAAATAAGAAAGTTAGAACATTTTTTATTTTGATCAATAAAAATTGCCAGTCATCCAAGCCTTCTTGTTCGCTTTGTACTGGACTCGAGGTTCTTGGTTCTTGAAGCATCTCGGCTTGGCAGACTTCCCAATCACCAGCAATGGCAGCTTTTCCGTCCCAGACATGTTCGACCCGACCAAAACTGTGATTCTTTCCTTGGATTTCTTGCCGGACGTGCATCGCTCACCTGTAAAAAATATTAGAAACAATGAATATTCAAATAAAAAATACACCAACCTTTGAATGCCAGTGTTTTGTTGGGAAGGAGCTGCCAAAAGAGACCTGTTTCATCGGCATTAAAGACATCGTCGGGCGAGAACTTTGCGATGGCTTGTTGGAGAAGGGTTTGTTGCCAATCGCCCAGAGCTTCCATGTCGATTTCCTCGGCTTCTCCCTGATTGGTGCGGAACTTGATCGAATGGCGATGTTTGAATTTTTCCAGCCAGCCCACACTTGCCTTGAAGCCTTCGATTCCGAGACGCTCCGCCAGTTCCAGGGCTTTTTCCTGAAAGAAAAACCGATGTGAAAAAGCAGATGAGAACCAGAGAAAATAATCTTACCATGACCAAAGAACCAGTGACTGCGACGTTCTGACTTCTGACAGACTTGACCCAGCGCAGGAGTGCCTCTTCCAGATCTTCGTGCTTGGCTGCCTTTAAATGAGCTCGCTTGGCTTCTCCACCTTCATCGATTGCATTGAGGGTTGATGCTTTTTCTTTGAGAATCCCCATGATTGTTGATTGCGCAATCTTGAACTGTTTGCTAAGATCCCTCGAACTTTTGCCTTCAGAAGCCTCGATGATCTCCTTCTTTTCTTCAAGTGAGATGACCCGGCGCTTCTTGCTTATAGTTTCCATGACTAGCCTGAAGAAATAAAATTACATTACTCAAAGACGAAAAAATTGGATACACGAAAGATAAACAATGACAAAACTTCAACAAAATATTTTACGCAACAAAAATTTGCTCGAAAAACAATGTGGCAATTCAAAATACGTTTTTTTTGGTTGTGATCGCTAAATCGAGTGTAATTTTTACTTTTGGGACCGATCAAGGGTGATCGTTAAACCGAGGTGATCGTTAAATCGAGTGATCGTTGTATCGAGACTTTCTTTGCCTTAATTTAGTTCAGACCAACCAAACTTGTCTCAGGTGATCGTTAAATTGGGAGTGATCGTTATATCGGGTGATCGTTAAATCGAGACTCGACTGTATGAAGTTTTAAGTTCACAGAGTTTACATCTGTTGTTAATAACAAGAGACAAATACAAGTCAATCTCTTGATCAAATTTTGAACAACAATTTGAAAACCAAGGCAATAAACACTAGGCGCTACTTTAATACATACGAGTCAACACCCCTAACCCGCCTTCCAATTAACTTTTTTCAAAAACCTTCCCAAACACCCCATACCGACTCCAAATCACAGCATGATCAAAAAACAACCCTAAGTTTACCAGCGTCTGAAAAGGGCGCAAAGGACTTGAAAGATTAGAGATGCGGACTTACCTGCGACATGAATCCGAGCAGAACTTTTGATCAAAAATGCATTTGGAGAATGCTATTTTCAAAGTGGCTAAAACTCAGCCTCTGCCTTTTTGGGCCTCTAAGGTGATTTGGGTCGATATGTGTTGCTTGAGAGCGTTTTTTTTTAATTTGATTGGGGGGTCTTTTATCCAAGTAGTGTCAGAAACTAGTTATCTTTATAAGTATGATACGGTAGTTTGGATTTGTATTTTTTTTAATATAGACACAACTTGGACATCAAGTCAGACGGTATTAAAACCACAAACAACCACCAATGGCCCCTATTCGAAAACTCTGAATACTCTATTCTGGATCAGTTTTTTGTGCCTAATAGAAATATTCTGGCTTCAAAGCTCAGTCAAATGCCTGCTGACTCCAGTCTTGTGCCATTTATTTGCAATTATGAGCCACCTAAAAGAGTGGAGCTTAAAATAGTACTGAACAGCCAGCTAAATCGACACTTTCGAGTGATTTTGAACAACTCTGTTAATCTGGAAGTATTGCTTTGGCTGGAGCGCTGCTCCAAGCTCCATTTTAAAGAAATATATTTTGGAGTCAAGTTTAATCCTGAGTTTGTGGAGCTATTGAAAGACTTAGAGCTTGCTCATATTCCTCAGCTTTACTGCCATTTAGCAGATTTTTCAATATGTGGAAATATTCCCACTCACAATTTCTTCCCATTCCTCACTGAAAGCATCAAAGGCCGCAGGATTGCAATGATGTCTATTGACTACAGTCTTCAACTAATTGAGTGGATTCAAAATGATAATAACACTAGAGGTTTTGAAGAACTCCAGCTAGATGTAAATTTGGCTAACGAAGATTTGGCCGATGACTTAATTCAGGTTACCTTAAAAATACACAGAAAAATAATCTAAAAAGGGAACCGCTGTAAAATGTAAAATGCAACTGTAAAATGTAAAACCCTGAAATTTGTTTCGCTTCTGTTTTCGATGCGCTGGATCCGAAAAACATACAAATATACATCCCTTGATAAAACGACAAAAATTTTATTTTTTGGATGCCTTAGTCACCCAAGCTAACTTTTTACTATTTGGAATCATAAAAAATCAGCTTGAGGAACCAAGGAACCAAAAATAAATTCAAGAGTAATTTGCATTTTTTCTTGTAAGCTTTTTCGGTCAAAAGTTTTTGATATTGTGGTAGGTGACATAGGAAACAAACAACCATTAAAAACCACCCACTTCCCTTATAAGACACTCTGTGAATGTCAGGAAGTAAATGCTGTTCTCTTAAAGAGGTAATTGGGCGCTACTCGGTTATACACCACCCCCACCCCCAATAAAAGCTCTTCGGGAATAACCACTCCACCACCCCCCAAATCGACTTTTTTAGGAGCGGTCAAAAATCATTTTTAAGTAATAATTTTGCCACAAAAAGACCAGAAAAGGGATTAAGGGCTGTATTGGGAGGGGAAGGGAATAATATAGGGGCCACTTTTTTGGTGCCTTTTTCGGCCGTTTTTATGCGGCTTCATCATGTTTTTGCATGGCAAACTTTTTTGTAGTCTTTCTTTACACTTTTGTAAAGTTGTTGTTTTACTTAATTGTCGTGCCCAAAACCTCGACATTTTGGATCTTATTTCTATTTAAATCATCTATTCTGGCAATTCTTGATTAACCATTTATTTGTTTTAATCCACATTTATTTTGAAATAAAAAATAAATAAGATGTTGAACATGGTTTTGAACACTGGGGCCTGCCGCATAAATAACTCTGGTATGCATGTTTTTTCATGTGATTTGTGTCTAAGGTATGTGGGTGTGCGCATCTCAACTCCAAGCCCAATTCATGCATCCAGAGTCACTTTCGAGTGATTTGTGTCTAAGGTATGTGGGTGTGCGCATCTCTAACTCTCAAGCCCCCTTTGGGGTTTGATTATAAAATGCATATAGAGTCTATTTTTGCCACGGCCCGAGTTGAAAAACATGGTAAAGCAGCCAAAAAAAAGTGGCCCTGTATTATTCCCTTCGCCTCCCAATACAGCCCTTAATCCCTTTTAAAATACTTTTCTAGTCTTCTTATGGCAAAATTATCACTTAAAAATGATTTTTGACCGCTCCTATAAAAGTTGATGTTTGGAGGGGGGGTGGGGGTTGGGGTATAACCGAGTGGGTCCGATTTTTTGGGATGGGGGAGGGGTTATTACCGAGTAGCGTCGGTGAATGGCTTCATGATTTTCACGCCTTTCATGCGAAATCATAGAACTAGTGGTTTAATTTTTAGAGTTATCATGCAATTTAATAAAAAGTATTTTTAGATGGTGTTGTGTTCCGAGCATCCAGAGTACTTAGCATATGATTTGGAAGTTTCCCTGACATTAAGTATGGTGCCTTTCCCCAATATGCAGCAGTACGAATTAGAATTGCTGGGTCATTTTGATGTGGACCAAGGCGATTCCTTACACCAAGAGGACTACAAGTTGATAAATGTGCACAAAGGCACTAAATTTAGGATTCACCTAGAAGGAGAAAATGATAGTCGTTTGATAAAAATCAAAATCACAAAGGCAACGTGATTTATTACTTTCTATACTTAAAAGTAGAATTCATTAGACAATGCTTCTTTAATAGAATAAAAATATTGCAAGTAAAATTCAAAATGAAAATTCTTTTTTCGTTATACCAAATACCATATTTTTGTCATAGTAATACAGAGAATTTATCTACTTTACAGGGGCATGCTCGTCGCCGGTGGAAGTGTTTTGAAAGGCGGGTACCAAGTTAATTCAAAAAAGAATTTATTTTGAAATATTAGGTTGTCTCAAAAGTTCGCACCGTTTCACAGTCAAACGTTCAAATAAAGCAAAATTTCAAATTTTATTCAAAACAAAGCATAACAATTAATCAACAAAATAATCTCCATCAAATTCCACAACTTTCTCCTAGCGTTCTTGAAGACGACTGATTCCCTTGACATAAAATCCGGCTGGCTTTGAAGAAAAGAAACGATCCCAGAATCAGCCCAGAATCAAACAAAAACAACATAACGTGGCGAATATGATTGCTATCCATCTATCCATCGATATGAGCTGAGCGAAAAAAATAAACGAAAAACTGAAAAACATTGCAAAATAAACACAGAGAACTTTTTAAAACTGCACAAAATTTTCAACAAGGGGAACCAAGGCAACGCGGTGCGAACTTTTGAGACAACCTAATACAAATTTGTTAAGTAACGGGTGTAACATAAGTTTTTTGCGGATTTTCAAAGCCTTATCTTTTATCAAATGTGGGTCCATATCTCGTATCTTTTGATACCATATTGTAGCGCTGTTTCTCTTCTTTCAAATGGCATATTACACTTAGCTTGATTATTTCGGATAAGTCACCATTTGACTCCAAACACCAATCTGGTCATTTTGAGAAGTTTCCGAAAATTTGGAAAAACTTGGATTTTTCTCATTTTTTAAGAAAATTGATTTTTTCCAAAGGGCCATATCTCAACACTTATATTTAAAAAAATCATTATGTAACATGGATTTTATAGCTCTTGAGTTGTGCTACAACATGGCGATACAATGTTTTCTTGACGTGTAAACTTCAGTAAAAAACTTGATCACTGAAAGTGATGAAAACGCCGGTAAACTTCTCAAAATGACGAGATTAATGTTTGGAGCCAAATAGTGACTTATCCGAAATAATCAAGCTAAGTTTAATATACCATTTGAAAGAGGAGAAACAGGGCTACAATATGGTATCAAAAAATACGAGATATGGGCCCACATTTGATAAAAGATAAGGCTTTGAAAATCCGCAAAAAACTTATGTTACACCCGTTATTTACTATCTATAAATAATGAAAAAAAAACACTATGCAGAAAAGAAGCCTAGGTAGCTTGATGGTATGGCAGCGTAGGACGGTGAAATTTGGAAGCCGGTTCGCTTTTCATTAGAAGCGATGTTTTTCCTCAACTTTTACAAAACTATGTCAGTTTTATTCTTAATATACCCCTAACTACAAATGGTATATTTTAAACCACACTTTTTGGTGCTTATTCTACGAAGTTTGTTGTTTCTTGCACATTTCTTGTCTTTTCTATGCTGTATTTTCGGTAGTTGCAGAGGACCTGGATAATATCAATGCATGGGCGATTAACAATGATCCGCTTCTAAAAAACTACAATGAGCCGACTTTCTTTTTACTTCCTTATTTTAATATTTTCATACCACTCATAATAGGTTTTGTGATACTAATTTCTTTTGCTGGATCCATTTGTTTTCGGAAATATGATAATCATGACAGTCGCTATATGTGTAATTGATTCTCATTCTATTGTCGAATTTATTGCTACAGTTTATTGTGTTAAACCTTATCGACATTTTGTTTTGAAACTGCTTGGGCTTTCAAACTTCAACACGGTTTCAGCCACTATTCAGTTTAGACAATAAACTTTTCTAATGTTAGACTTTACGTTGGTTTTAGTATTTTTTTTATTACAAAATAAATTTTTCACAAGTTGATTCTAGATTATTTCTGTAGTTTAACACAATTAACCATAGTATCACGAGTATCATGGTTTTGAAAAATCTAAATTTTGCATGTTTTATTTGAATTTTTCTTGCGTGAAATTCCCAGCTTTTTGTTTATCTAAAAGGTTATATTGGTAGCACAGGGATGGCTCTATTGTATGCAGAAAACAGGATGTTTACATGCCGAAAATTTTTTGATTTATAAAAACCTGGAAAATGTGGCCAAATTGTGGCCAACCGGCATATATGGGTTAATACTGTAAATTACTTATCACCTACTTTTTTAGTTTACACTGCATCTGTGATACAATAAGTTTAATCAAGCATTTGCCTTTTTTGAAAGTCAGACGACGTCCCGTCCGCCGTCCGAACGTTTTTACCGGCCGTCCGTCGGCCGTCCACCGGTCCGCCGTCCAGACAAAAAATCATCCTTGAACATAATCGGTCTTTTACCTCCAAAAAGTATCTCTTTCACGGCAATTTTTTCAGTTTATAGAAAATGTGATGTGTCATTCGACGCCGGAAAAAAGTGAAAAGTTATTCGATCTAAAAATTATTTGGGGAAAAGAAAATTTATTTTATTATAACTTATTATTATAAATTGCAAAAACTTGTCAAACCCTGATTCGAACGCTCAAATTAACCCGACTTTTAAAGTCATTTTTCCCCCTCTTTTTTCAAAACTATGAGTCCTTTTTATGAAAGTGCTCAGAACAGCCCTTCCAAAAGGTAGGCTCTGTCTTGTATGCTTCTCTGCTAGCAAACAGGCCACGTACGATTTTGTGTTTTCCTTTCACAAATTTTCTTAAAAGTCTTGCAAAAAAATAAGTGCAACATTTTTTAGCTAGTTTTTTAGTTTTACTTCTGCAAGGGTAGTCTATTTAAAAATATTCATAATTCAAGTAGTTGTTGGCTGTAACTAATTTACAGTTCCAAAGGTTAGTACCTGTACTTCTTATAAATCAATAAAAGCTTCAAACTTCGGTGAACTTTCAAAAATTTATTTTAGCTTCAAAATTGTGCACAGATGAAGACTAGAGTCCAGATTTTTATGCTAATTTGTTTTATGTTTTGGATCAAGAGGTGATATTTTTTGCATCATTGTTTTATTAAAAGATAGTCAGCACGCTTACACATATTTTACGCATAGGCGCTTTTCTGTTTCATAATTTTAAGCCTCCTCTACAAAACTCTACCTCAAACTTCCCCATTTTTGAAAAAAAATTCAAAATGATTTGACTATGATTTTATAGTGCAAAAGATTTTTTATCTTTTTATGCAGTCAAACTTCTGTACAACGGCCCTTCTGTGGATAGACCCTAAGATGATATATAAAAAACTCACTTCTACCTAAATGAGCATTCCATTTGTAAGCTTTTGTCCTTTCTGTCTCAAATCTCAAACCAGGCTTAGCTGAAAATTTGGATGTAGTGTCATATACCAAAACTTTTGACTTGGGCGTGACCTTTCAAGGTATATGTAAAATTAAATACAGTGCGTTTCATAATTTTAGCCTCACCCCCTTTTTTGAAGGTTTGAGCTATACAATGATGGAATTTAAAAAAACCATTATCACTATGTGAAAGAGCATGGCCGAAAATCTAAGAAAATTTCAAATTAGGACATATTAGGTTGGTGCATAAGTTTTAAACCATACAAAAGACCGCCAAAATTTTCTTAAAACAGTGTAGACATCAACAAATATTTAATACCATTTTGTAGCCCTAAGTGTCCTCTTTCAAATGGCATATTACACTTAGCTTGATTATTTTGGATAGGTCACCATTTGGCTCCAAACACCTATGAGGTTATTTTGAGAAGTTGACACGAATTTTCATCACTTTAAGTGATCAAAGTTGTTTTTGAATCTCGAGCGTCATGGCATTATCTTATCACTATGTTGTAGCGCAGCTCAAGAGCTACAAAACCCTTGTTACAGAATGATCTTTTGATATCTGAGTGTTGAGATATGACCTTTTGGAAAAATTGATTTCTTGAAAAATGACCAAAATCCGAAAATTGGCAAAACTTGGATTTTGGTCATTTTTTCAAGAAATCAATTTTTCCAAAGGTCATATCTCAACACTCAGATATCAAAAGATCATTCTGTAACAAGGGTTTTGTAGCTCTTGAGCTGCGCTACAACATAGTGATAAGATAATGCCATGACGCTCGAGATTCAAAAAAAACTTTGATCACTTAAAGTGATGAAAATTCGTGTCAACTTCTCAAAATAACCTCATAGGTGTTTGGAGCCAAATGGTGACCTATCCAGCGCTAGCAATCCTTTGATATGCATAATGAATGTGCCAAACATACCTGCAGATCCTGAAAATCATACTGTTGAGCCAGCAAAAGCTTTTTGAGATTGTCGATGCCACTCTCCATTGTTAGAAATCGAACACAGTTCTTCGTCAGATCTGGCATTAAGAAGCGGTCGGCCAACTTCAGCATGCACTCCACGTTAGAGACTGAAAATAAATAAATTGTATTGGGCGCTCATAGAACCAGCAACAAAACCGACATACCGTTGATAGGATTCTGCGGTGGATAAATAACGCTGAACATCTCGATGAATTCCTCGTAGTTCACATCCTCCAACTCGATTTTGGACTGATTTCCCTCCTTGAGGTTAGACTCGAACATGGTCTTAAAGAAAGCAGAATGCATTGAAAGGTACTAAAAACAGTGAAGCATACGTTAAACGTCGCAGACTCAAATTCAAAAACTAACAGTCTTGTTAAAGGACCCTGTCTCTTCCTTATCATGGCAATTTCAAATGTTTGAATGCGCGCGGGACCAAATAGATTTTGTCAATAATGTTTTCGAATCAAATTTTTTGTTTGCATTTTGAATTTTAAACGCTATATTGTGGTTAACATAAGTCTTATTAACACATTGGCAAATGTGGAGCAGTGAAAGTCGAATTACTTGTCCGATCTGGCATTGTCAATCAACGTTGGGCTCGACTAGTCAATGGTTCTAAGTTTTGAACAAATTTACAAATTTATTTTCTAAACAATAAAAGCAATCAAAAAACAATTCGAAAATATTATTGACAAAATGCGTGTGGTCCCGTGCGCATTCAAATCTTTGAAATTTTCATGATAAGGAAGAGACAGGGTCCTTTAACGCGGATTTTTTTCTCACCCACCAGAAGATAGCAATCATAAGGATATAGCGAACATTCCGAAAAAAGATCATTTTTTCAACGCACCTGAAAACTTTAAAGTCAAAGAGCAAATTACTTTTGTAAAGTTTACAATTTTCCAGCTTGCTCTTTGACAGATAGATCCAGCTCAAACTCATGTTTCCCACACCACCAAAAAATTTTTTGGAACGAAGGAAGGTGTTGATAGGTAGGTTTAAAATTGAGATGATTCTATTACGAATTATTACTTCAAAGCCTCCACGCTAAAAAGATTTAAAAATAGTTAGGCAGGACACCTCGATGAAACAAAAAAAATAACGCGTTTTCTGGTCGGAATAAATACGGGCGTATGTTAAATGGGAAATTTTCTGTATCGTCGGCGCTGATTAAGAACGTATTGTTTTTTCAAAGTCACCAAAACTTTGGTTGATTTGAAAATTGCTGATTCTGGGCTGAGGTACAGGAGGAGACCACTTATCAGAAAAAGGGCGATTGGTACAGTGGATGCAATATCTTAATGGAAATTTAAAATAAACAAAAGTGACAAACAAAAGTCTTTATTCTAAGCAACTGGATTTACAACATTTTTAGAAGTATTCGCGTCATAATCTTTCAGTTGGCGTCGGTACTCATTACACAAAATCATGATATCTTTCTTGTATTGCAAGTCTGCTTTTCGGACTTCCTCTTCAGCTTTTTGATGGGCAGCTCGTCTTTTTTCATCTATATCCGAAAAGTGGGCATGAAAGCGCTCTGATTCCTTGAGCAGATCTCTTTCCCGGAGACTCATGTATATGGTGATTCCAGCTGAAAGAGTAATACTAATTTGATGTAAAGTTATGACTGAAATGTAAAAGGCTACCAAAGTCTGCGTGTGTTCTTGTAAATTCAGCTAACTCCGTCTCACGCTCCACCTGAAAGAATGTTTATAGATTAGAGAATTCGGTAATTTTTCGGATTGGTCGACCCCCCTCTCGTTCGAAATTGTGTTCTTGTTGTTGTTTTTCGACAGAATTTTTGAAAATACTTTCAGGCAGGTAACCATACAATTTGTAGAGTAAAATGAGCTACAAAATCAGTAGTAACTTGCCCAAGAGTGAATTACAAAAGTGGGACGGAAACACAATGCCGCAAACGCTTTTTTGAATAAGGGCGGGGAAGGGGAGGTGGTCGGCATATTAGAGCAAATACGGTATTTGATAAAATCGAAGATAAAGCTCAAGTCGGCCACTCAAATTGCTAAAAAAATGATCTGTAATTTCTAAAAAATGCTCCGTACTTCAGAAGTTACAAAAATTTTGATCTTAATAAAACCTTAAATTACCAAATTTTGTGTGGTCAACTCTGTTATTTTCAGAAGCACCACTATTTAATAACGGGTGTGGAGCATTTTATGAAAGCTTTCTGACAGTCAATTACATTACTGACTTGGAAATTAGCTTTATAAAGCCCTACTTGGTGTAGCCGGATGCGGCGAAAGGGATGTGATGAAAGGGAAATGTTGTAGAAGCTACGAGAAACTTCTTGCAGCTTCAAGGACTGCTGGATTTTCATAAATTGAAGTATGTCATCAAGCATTTCCGATGGTAACGGGCTGCTTCTGTTACTATTGCCCATTGAAAGTGTGTTCCGCAAAAATTAATTCAATAGTAGAAAGGAAAAAGCAATTGAATATCGGAGAAGAAAAATATTCAATCTGCAATTCAACATGTCAATCAAATATTTATTATGGGAGGGATTATATAAAAGTACAAGGTACAGCTCAATGTATGAAACTTACATTTTGGTTTTTAGTTTCAGATCCCTGTAAACAGTAGTATAATAAAAGTAAACTAGCTCGTTTCTTTGATGTAATGCTTACTTGCAGACTAATCGGTTCAGCCACCTATAATTTAGATAAATGCAAAAAAGTTCAGTTTACAAAAGTTTTAAATGACTCACTGATCTGGAAACAATTCAATCCTCTTACTCTCACTCGGCACAATAAACAGTGAGTTTTGTTTTTTTGCACTTTTTTGGTTCTGTAAAACTTTTTTTTGTCTAATATCACAAAAGATTTCGCCGAAACAAATAACTTTCCAATGTTTGGACAGAAAAATAAAAGTTAAAATTAACCGATCCTGGACAACGCGAATACAAATAAAGTGAAGCTCAAAATTTTATCCCCTTTCAACGTCTCCTAGCCGCTTTTTATTCATCGTATGCAGTTTTTTTGTTGTTGTGGTTAAAATGTATTTTATGTTATAAACCCTTTTATTGACACAGCTCCAAAAACGCAAGGAATCACTTTTTACACAAATGCGGTAGGTAATATATATTGGCACAAAATACGCATGTTCAAACGATGAACAATGAGTGAAAATATCTGGCTGATTAGAAATTGTATTTGGCCATGAAATCAGTGCTTTGTGTTGGGGCACCATACATGAACTGAGCGGCATCGGCTTGTCCATTCATCAAGCTTTTATCCAAATAGTAGCCAGCTGGAGCTGTGGGTGGCTCTGGTGTTCGAATCCTGCAAAATGTCTTTCCCACTTGCTCAATCCAATAAACACTAGTGTAAACTAACCTTTGCTTCAACATGTTCTGAGTCATCTCAATTTGTTGAGCACTTCCAGAGATGGTGATGCCCACATCAATCCTTGAGCCACACTGCTTCATCAAGCTATTCACGAGTTCACCGTTGTTGCCGAAGATTTTGCCGAACAACTCTTTGGGAATAGCCATCTGCAAGAAAAATTGTATTGGTACTGATTATTGGTTCTTGAAAATTCAAGAATTTACCTGAACAGCCTCGGCTCCTCGCAAATAATCTTCGGGATAGATCATGTTTGCCTGAGCTTGGGGTCGACCATAGCCAGAATTGCTAGGGTAATTTACGCCACCTTGATAACCATCAGCATAATTGGTCATGGGAGGTCGGGCAGGAGGCCGAGAAGCTGGCCCACCTCCATAGCCGTCGTAGTGTCCAGGAGCCTGGTTGTAGTCGTTGCGAAGGCCTCGAGGATCTCCACCTTCTACAAATAACAGACATTTTAAAACAAGGGTTTATGCTTCCTAGGGTTTATGCTAGAATCTAGGCCTTGAATAAAATCTACTCAAATCTAATCTTACTCTTACTCTTAAAATTTGGTTGAAAAAGAAGTAAAACTTACTGCGCGTACTGCCTATTCCACCTCCTGAGAAGCCTCCATAGACGCTGGCAGCTCCTGGGTCATAATTGGCTGGATCGTAAGGATGTTCGACACTTTTCACTGGAATCTAAAAGGCTTTTTCAATATAATAGCCTCTTATTTTAGTGAAATGAGGCCAGTTTTCGGTTTACTTTTTTGTCGTAAATTAGCCGCTATTTTACTGTACACGGTTTTCGATTTGTCGGTTCTCCCCGCACTCGGTTTTTGGTTTTGTCTACTGCAGGGGCGAACTGGTGGGCACGCGCCCTCCGCCAGATTTTTTTTAAACAATGTAGGTAAATGGCCTAAAAAATTCTGGGCTCCTCCGTCAGAAATTCCAGCGTACGCCACTGGTTTACCGCGATAATTATGACGATGGTTGTTTTTGTTACAAAACTACTAGCACAATCAGAGTTATTAAATTTTTCTGATTAGACAGACAAATCAGGTTTGTCAAAAGTTTTCGAAAAATCGAGGTAAAACAGAATTAGAACATAGGCCGGAACGAACTTCTGGAGTGTCTTTATAAAGGGACTGTCAGTATAAAAAATGAAAAAAGACCAGTCTGGACATTAAACTTATAAGGTGGAAGTTACGTAGAGATTTTTACTGACTAAATGTATACTTACAGCTGATAGGTCGTTGATAAGACTTTGAACGGCCTCTGCAATATTCTGCTCCGGTCCAGAAATGAGCACAACTCTGTCTACAAGTTTACCTTTTCATTTGAAAAACAAAGCCAATCAAAATGTTTACAAACCTGTGGACATTGGACAGATTTCCTTGAAAATAGTGATCTGGGTTTTGGTCTTTTCGCCCAGCTCTTTCACATTAGCTCCAGCCTTACCCATGATTTGTCCAACATGTGACTGGTGAACAAGCATTCGAGCCTCATTTTTTACCTTTTGGTCCTGCAACAAATAGAAAATTTTTCAAAACTGCCAACCAAAATAGTTAGTAAATTGTAACCTGAAGAAGGATGTGGATCACTTCCTTGAACAATTCTCCAATACTTTCTCTGGAGCACACAATAGTCAGAACACTGAAATGAATTTTTTTTAACCAAGTAAATATCGGTGGGATAAAAGGTTGAAAATGTGACTGTATTCAAATTTTGAATCGACGGCTCCGATTATTTCGAATATCTGCCAAGACAATTTTCAACACGATAAAGTAAGTTACCGTTCGGGGGTGTTTCGATCCGGAACTGACATCGATGCCTCATACTGCAATAATAACAAGATAAAAATAAGTATTAAAAAGAAAATCGTCGTCTTCAGAGCCATGTCATGATCCTATATTTTTCGTATATTTTTTGTACTTTTGTATAAAAGCACCCAATTTGTATGCTTGTAAACAGAGTGCGGCTTCGAAATTCTGGCCTCTGGCAATACACTGAATTCCATCGGCCAATTCTATATTGGCTTTTTGTTGAAAAAAAATCTTTGAAATCGTTTGCATTATATAGCTCTGGATCTTAGCTTTCTGTTAAGCTATCGAACTCCACTGTAAAAAAATCCCTGCATTTATATAGCGGAGGTTGATAGCTGGTTGGGAAGCTAAGATACACGAATACACGGTTCAAACACTTTGAAAAAATCACAGCAAAATCTCAAACAAAAATGTCCATATAAAATGCACTAGTGACATTCAGACTTTTGAATTCAATATGAGACTTTTTAGTAGCATAAGAAAAAGAGACTCACCTTCTGGCTGAGAGAGTTGATGTTTTCACCCCCTTTACCAATCACAGATCCTGCAAAATACAAATTTTGTGTTACTTTTAAGTTGGGTCTAAAGTCAAATCAAGTTACCTGCTGCCCTGGTTGGGATGAGTAGACGGAGTGCGTATTTGCCCTGGTCCAGAGCCTCGTTGAAAGTCACCTCGTTAAAGCGTTGGCGCTTGCCTGAACCGTCCTGGAAACCGTTGCCGGAGCTGCGCTTCATTGGTCTAAATGTTGAAATGCAGGTTTTAGTGTGAATGAGGAGAAGATATATGTGAAATTATTACCTAAGTATTGGGAAGTAGCGAAAAGTAGCGATGCAAGTTGCTTGTTGCAAACAGTGAATGATTGTCAAGATGCTATAACAAGCAGCCCTATGATCGTATCAAGCAGATAACGATAAGACCCCGGTTTTAATCTCTAATCTCATTGGAGAAATAGACTACCGTATTCTCTCTAATAGAACGCCATGGCGTTCTATTTTTCAACCCCCCTTGGGGAGTGGCGTTCTATCAGGTCATACGGAAAGTATTGACACAAAATTTCAAATCCTTGTATCTCGCTCATTTGTTAACATTTTGTGGCAATCTTTTTTTTGTTTTGTAGCCCTGAGTCTACTCTATGGGAAATAACTGAACTTTATTCAACAATAAACAAATCATTCAACAAAATAGGATCCTTCCGCATCAATAACTTTTTCCCATCTTTCTGGCAATTTTGCAATTCCTCTAGCAAAGAAATTCGCTGGCTTTGACTCAAAGAACGCTTGCAAATCCGCTTTCACTTGTTCAACGGTAGCATAATGTTTCTCTCTGTGATAGTTTTGCATTGACAAGAACAGGTGAAAATCCGAAGGAGCCAAATCTGGAGAATAAGGCGGGTGCGGCAGAATCTCCCATCCAAGATCAGCGATCTTGTCCTTGGTCAGTCGAATTTACAGTTGTTGAAAGACAGTTGTTGAATAAAGTTCAGTTATTTCCCATAGAGTAGACTCAGGGCTACAAAACAAAAAAAAGATTGCCACAAAATGTTAACAAATGAGCGAGATACAAGGATTTGAAATTTTGTGTCAATACTTTCCGTATGACCTGATATTAGAGAGTGGCGTTCTATTAGAGAGTGGCGTTCTATTAGAGAGTGGCGTTCTATTAGAGAGTGGCGTTCTATTAGAGAGTGGCGTTCTATTTCTCGACCTATAGGATTCAACCCACCCACCCACCTTTTAAGCAACATTTTTATCAGAATATCATAACTTTTTACATGCATCAATGAGAGCTGATACAGAACTTTTAAATCTAATAAAACACGCAGTTCGACACCTCAAACCAGAGTAGCACCAACATGTCTTTAGGGAGCGGAAAGCCATTTTTTCGAAAGAAAATTTCGGGATTAAAATTAAATTTACCTTAGACATGATCTCGAAACTGAGTTATAATCAAAATGCATATGAAAGTTTTTTTTGCCCAGCTCCAGTGACTAAAATGCGGTAAAATACCCCAATACAAGGTGATTTAATTTTGTTTAATCTCAACGTTAAGTGGTAGAGAAACTTCTTAGCTACATTTTGAGCTACTGTTCAGCTTAATTAGTCATTCTCCGACGAGGAGTAGCAATTTTAAGGTTTGCCTGCAGGTTTTTTTGGGTCTTTTGGTAGTTTGGGAATTTTTCGAGCATTATCGACTTTTTTCGTAGTTCTTTGATACAACTTAACATTACGTTGTAGCCAAGAATCTTGGCTATCGTTCAAAATAATGACATTAAAAGTAGATTTCGGATGCATCCTTTCTGCTGTTTTTAGAAATCAGTTTACTTTTTTTTCACTGTGTGTGTGCAGAACCTTGACTTAATTACTTTAAATTACGTTAAATGAGAACTTCTCTGTATTGTCAGCCCTGATTAAAAATGTATTGTTTTTCTAAAGTCACCAAAATTTTGGTTGATTTGAAAATTATTGATTCTGGGCTGAGGTACAGGAGGAGACCGCTTATCAGAAAAAGGGCGATTAGTACAGTGGATGCAATATATTAATGGAAATATGTGATAAACAAGATGTTACAAACGAAATAAATAAACTACGTGATTGTCACAGGTCTTTATTTTAAGCAACTGGATTCACAACATTTTTCAAAGGATTCGCGTCATAATCTTTCAGCTCGCGTCGGTACTCATTACACAAAATCATAATATCTTTCTTGTATTGCGAGTCTGCAATTCTCCTTTTCTCTCGAGCTCCTTCCTCGGCTTTTCGGACTTCTTCCTTGGCTTTTCGGACTTCCTCTTCAGCTTTTTGATGGGAAGCTCGTCTTTTTTCATCTATATCCAAAAAGTGAACATGGAAGCGCTCTGATTCCTTTAACAGATCTCTTTCCCGGAGACTCATGTATATAGTAATTCCACCTAAAAGAGTAATACTAATTTGATGTAAAGTTATGAATGAAATGTGAAAGGCTACCAAAGTCTGCGTGTATTCTTGCAAATTCAGATAACTCAGTCTCACGCTCCAGCTAAAAGAATATTTATAGATTAGAGAATTCGGTAATTTTTCGGATTGCTCGACCCCCCTCTTAATCGAAATCCTGTTCTTGTTGTTGTTTTTTTGACAGCTTTTCTTGAAAATACTTTTAGGCAGGTAACCATACAACTTGTAGCCAGTAAAATGAGCTACAAAATCAATGGTTACTGCCCATTAGTGGATTGCAAAAGGTGGGACGAAAACACAATGCCGCAAACGCTTTTTTGAATTGGGGCGGGGAAGGGGGAGGTGGTCGGTATATTAGAGCAAGTACGGTATTTGATAAAATCGAATATAAGGTCCAAGTCAGCCGCTATAATTGCTAAAAAATGCTCTGAAATTTTTAAAAAATGCTCCGTACTTCAGAAGTTACAAAAATTTTGATCTTAATAAAACCTTAAATTACCAAATTTTCTGTGGTCAACTCTGTTATTTTCAGAAGCACAACTATTTAATAACGGGTTTAGAGCATTTTAGGAATGCCTTCAGACAGTTACATTACTGACTTGGAAATTATCGGTTGGCTTTATAAAGCCCTACTTGGTGTAGCCGGGGATGTGGTGAAAAGGAAATGTTGTAGAAGCTACGAGAAACTTCTTGCAGCTTTAAGGACTGCTGGATTTTCATAAATTGAAGTATGTCATCAAGCACTTCCGATGGTAATGGGCTGCTTCTGTTACTATTGCCAATTGAAAATGTGTTCGGCAAAAATTAATTCAATAGCAAAATGGAAAAAGCAATTGAATAGCGGAGAATAAAAATATTCAATCTGCAATTCAACATGTCAATCAAATATTTATTATGGGAGGGATTATATAAAAGTTGCTGATTCTGGGCTGAGGTACAGGAGGAGACCACTTATCAGAAAAAGGGCGATTGGTACAGTGGATGCAATATCTTAATGGAAATTTAAAATAAACAAAAGTGACAAACAAAAGTCTTTATTCTAAGCAACTGGATTTACAACATTTTTAGAAGTATTCGCGTCATAATCTTTCAGTTGGCGTCGGTACTCATTACACAAAATCATGATATCTTTCTTGTATTGCAAGTCTGCTTTTCGGACTTCCTCTTCAGCTTTTCGGACTTCCTCTTCAGCTTTTCGGACTTCCTCTTCAGCTTTTTGATGGGCAGCTCGTCTTTTTTCATCTATATCCGAAAAGTGGACATGAAAGCGCTCTGATTCCTTGAGCAGATCTCTTTCCCGGAGACTCATGTATATGGTGATTCCAGCTGAAAGAGTAATACTAATTTGATGTAAAGTTATGACTGAAATGTAAAAGGCTACCAAAGTCTGCGTGTGTTCTTGTAAATTCAGCTAACTCCGTCTCACGCTCCACCTGAAAGAATGTTTATAGATTAGAGAATTCGGTAATTTTTCGGATTGGTCGACCCCCCTCTCGTTCGAAATTGTGTTCTTGTTGTTGTTTTTTCGACAGAATTTTTTGAAAATACTTTCAGGCAGGTAACCATACAATTTGTAGAGAGTAAAATGAGCTACAAAATCAGTAGTAACTTGCCCAAGAGTGAATTACAAAAAGTGGGACGGAAACACAATGCCGCAAACGCTTTTTTGAATAAGGGCGGGGAAGGGGAGGTAGTCGGCATATTAGAGCAAATACGGTATTTGATAAAATCGAAGATAAAGCTCAAGTCGGCCACTCAAATTGCTAAAAAAATGATCTGTAAATTCTAAAAAATGCTCCGTACTTCAGAAGTTACAAAAATTTTGATCTTAACAAAACTTTAAATTACCAAACTTTCTGTGGTCAACTCTGTTATTTTCAGATGCACTACTACATAATAACGGGTGTGGAGCATTTTATGAAAGCTTTCAGACAGTCAATTACATTACTGACTTGGAAATTAGCTTTATAAAGCCCTACTTGGTGTAGCCGGATGCGGCGAAAGGGATGTGATGAAAGGGAAATGTTGTAGAAGCTACGAGAAACTTCTTGCAGCTTCAAGGACTGCTGGATTTTCATAAATTGAAGTATGTCATCAAGCATTTCCGATGGTAACGGGCTGCTTCTGTTACTATTGCCCATTGAAAGTGTGTTCCGCAAAAATTAATTCAATAGTAGAAAGGAAAAAGCAATTGAATATCGGAGAAGAAAATATTCAATCTGCAATTCAACATGTAAATCAAATATATATTATGGGAGGGATTATATAAAAGTACAAGGTACAGCTCAATGTATGAAACTTACATTTTGGTTTTTAGTTTCAGATCCCTGTAAACAGTAGTATAATAAAAGTAAACTAGCTCGTTTCTTTGATGTAATGCTTACTTGCAGACTAATCGGTTCAACCACCTATAATTTAGATAAATGCAAAAAGTTCAGTTTACAAAAGTTTTAAATGACTCACTGATCTGGAAACAATTCGAGCCTGCTAAAAGATAAAAAAATATTTAAATCATGAATTTGGTGGGAATTACGGTAAATATTACCAAGGCAATTATCCGCCATTCATAAAAGATGGAAGCCAAGCCAATAAACCACGAAAGAATGTCTGTCGGACTGAATGCGTATGCAAAATTGAGGCGGAGGACAAAAAGTATGAATAAATGGATAGCGAAGGCAGCTACTCGAGAACCGAGAATGCGATTTCGAACTACATTTTCAGCCTTATCGACAGGCTTGTAAACTGAACTAGAAACCACAAAGACGATCAATAAATTGCTGGAGGCCAGGGCAATTATCCCGCTAAAATTAATAAATGCGATGAAAAAAATTCAACTAAATGTTAAAACTTACGAATGCGTATATTCAGAAAACGAACCAACAATCATTGATAAACCCAGCGTTGCAAAGCAAAAAAGAAGACTCAACGCATAGATCTCGTTTACGAAGCAGAGCTTGATGAGAAGAGCCAGACTGATGCCTAGGACGATCACACACATTCCAACATTGGCGATGCTATTAGAAAACCATTCTGTGTAGGGGATAGGCTAAACCGAATCTTTTTTATAAGCTTTTCAAGCTGAGCACACGCTTAAAAATATACCAATGAAAGTTTCTCAGAAGCTGTTGTACTATATGTTGTTGTAGACAATGGCGGAGTTACTGCTTTGGTAGACGATGGCGGCTTTACGATGGCAGTTGCTGTTGTAGTCGATGGCTGCGGGAATGCTTTCGCTGGCGCTAAAATATTATAATGAAAAGATGTTGGAAACACTCAGGATTTTGCACCTCTAGACCCTTCTCGTCCATTCAAAACATAATCCTGAAACCAAATGTATTCTTCAAAAATTTTGTTTCAGTAAACATGAGTTTAAAATCTTACCTTCAACGAGCTTGTTCCTGCAATCGGACCTGCAGTACCTGTGACAGTCGAAACCACTAAAACACCAGGATAGAAATGTACTGCTAAGTAAATGAAGATACCCATCCCCAAAATCGCAGGCACTATAAGCAAAACCACAAACCAACAACCTGAATTGATAGAAGTGCTACCAGAAGTGCTAATAGAAGTGCTACCATTCATGCTGTTTCTGGCGATAGTCATTTTTTCGAAAAGTGATCTTCTCAGGTCTATTCTAATCTTCTAAATGAGAAAAATTAGCTGAAAAATTCATAGGCAATACAATGTCGAAAAATTAAAAAGACTGTCATAAAAAACCACTGGTCGATGACCGTAAAACATTGTGTAAATTTTTTCGACACTTTTCTATTTCAAATTTGTTGAAATTCACGCTAGACACAAGTATGAAATGAAGCTGTTCATGTGTATTTTCAAGTATTGAGCCGACCGCCTCAGGAACCTCTGGTATCCATCCTAAGCTCCGGAGCTTCAATTAAAGAAAATACGGTATATAGCGCGGAAAACTCCTGGGCTATGTGCACCAGCTGGATGTGGGGGTGGGGGAAAATTGTGGCTTTGACCTTATATACCAAAAAAATTGTCATCAAAAATTGAGTCGATCTGACTCAATTTTGTCGATCTTCACAGAAATTTAAAAAAATGGCCTTTAAAAAAAGTTATGGCCGCTTAAAAGTGTCAAAAAAATTGAAACACCCTGTACGTCGCAAATAAAATGCAACCATTCCTCTTCCAAAAACATGGCCTTCACCGAACTCGCATCGATTTTTATATTATTTTTAAAAATCAACTTCTTTTTTTTTTAGATTTTTTTAGAAGCAACTTCAATTATAGGTGTTTGTGCTTAAAAGAAAGCCAAGATGTTTTTATCCAGGGTTCTGGTGAGATATTTATTATGGGTTTGATAAAAATGGGTGAAAATCGGGATTGAACACCGAAATGCACCCTAATTCCAAGCTAAAATCCACCATCTCCAATTTGGAAGGAAAAGAAACATTTTTTTAAAGACAACTTCAATTGTACGTGTTTGTGCTTAAAAGAAAGCCAAGATGTTGTACTTGGGGGTTCTAGTGAGATATCTGACATGGGTTCGCAAAAGTTGGCAGAAAATTAGGCTTGAACACAAAAGTGCCGATCCACCCACACACCCACATATGCCAAATACTATATAGAGATTACAAAAAAAAGTTTACTCTTTTGTTCAATCCCTTTGATGTTCTTTTTATATGCTTGCTTAAAGCTGTCAAGAAAAAAATTCAAAAGAAAAAAACCAATCTAGCCATTCTTACTACTTGATTCTTTCAAAAAAAAAAAGTCTCGTAAAGTGTTGCATAAAAGAGCAAAAGTTTCTGCTTTTCTGTAATAACGGTCAGGCTAGCTACTTTGAACAAAATGGTAATATTTTTAATTGCATTTTACATATTTTTTATACGCGATATTTAAGAAAACTATTTTCATGCTGCTTCTTGCGCTAGCTTTGGCAATAGCGGTCAGGGCTGTGCAGCTCAAAAACAAACCTCCACGTCAACATCCGAACTTCCACCCCCAAAAATTGAACCTCCGCTTCCACTTCCACTTCCAACATCCGGAAGTGGATGTTTACCCAAACATCCACTTCCATACCCAAAAAAAGTTGAACCTCCACGTCCGACATCCACCTCCAGCGAAAATTTTTTTAACCTCCACGTCAACATCCAACATCCGGAATTTTTTCGACATCCACCTCCATTAACCTTCACGTAATTTGGTGATAATACTTTATTCAACTGTAACTGACTACCAAGTCTGCCAAACCACGATGGGTTTTCTTCAATCACTGAAATGAGAAGTTTCGTAATTAAACAAAATGCCAAGAAATTTAAAAAGGCGGGAGTTTCATTTTCAAATTTTTGACACATCTCAACGAAGATGGGTTGGAGGTTCGGATGTTCTTCCTCCACTTCCACCTCCGACCTCCGGAGGCGGATGTTTATTCAAACATCCAGATGTTTATTCAAATGTTTATTGTTAATGTTTATTCAAATGCGGATGTTTATTCAAATGTTTATTGTTAATGTTTATTCAAATGCGGATGTTTATTCAAACATCCACCTCCGCACCAAAAAAATTGAACCTCCGCGTCCACCTCCGAACATCCGGCCTGGAGGTGGAGGTCAAACATCCACCCCCGGATGTAACTTCCGGATGTTTGCACAGCCCTGGTGTGTTCTTAAAATAAAGTTATCATATTTGATTAAAAAATAGGACAAAGTAAAAAAAATTCATTTTTATGGATTATCGGACGAAACTTTTTAAAACCTTTGGAATTTCCCAAGCAAATTTAAAAAAAAACACTTGATTGTGTCGACGTCTACCCGGTGCTAGAATCGGAAGAATCGGAAAATATTGAAAATTTTGCGTAGGTAGCTCCTTACCACATCGATTTCCCCAGGAAAATCGATGACAGTAAATAAGCTAACTGGGAGCTCTTCGGTTGATTTTGATTTGAGATTTGAAGTTCATGCGACTCAGTGTCAAATTTCAAATTCTGCTCGAGACAAAAAAAATTAATATCAGATTTTTTCGATTCTTTTTGTATCCAGCGGAATTTGAAATTTGACAGTGAGTCTCAGTATCAAAAAGCATTTTATTTGACCATGCTGAACACGAATCCGGTGTCATAATTAAAGTTGTTACGCAAGAATAGCATTAAGCTATTTCGACGTGCCTCCCCTTCCATCTTGTGTTTATGGCTTGTGGTTAGGCGCAGGATTGCAAGCGTACGCTAGGACGCGCTTGAACATATCTTGCCCACTTTTTTAAGAAGCATATTTGAGTGCGTCCTAAAGTACGCTGGCCTATTCTACACTTAACCACAAGCCAAAACATAATTTTTCGGGCTTGATATCATGTATAATTTGTGGGTTCTACTTATATAATTTTACATATATATTTTACATATACAGTGCGTTTCATAATTTTAGCCTCACCCCCTTTTTTGAAGGTTTGAGCGATACGGAGCAATTCAACTATTAATAATAACTACCCTGGGGTAATTAATAGAGAAAATACGGTAACTATTATTAAAAATGAGCTAGAAAAGTCGGTGGGAAATTTTGAAGCACCCGTTAAAACTCACGGCCATTTATCTCGAGCATCAAATTGTTTTTGGAGTTTAATATCAAGCAGTCTAGATTCAGCCAAATTTCGAGGTTTTTCGCGGTCTGAAGTAGACTTGATCCGGCCTAGGGTTGGGGATATTGTGTTGAGACGGGCCTTAAGTAACTTTTTACGCATTTAAAAACTTAAAATTAACTAACAGTCCACAATTTTTGGTTGCTGTTAATGTAGTCGACAAGCTCTTGTCCATTTAAGGATTTTCTCTTGTCTGCTACGTCCACCGCTATCAGGGCTGTGCAAACATCCGGAAGTTACATCCGGAGGTGGATGTTTGACCTCCACCTCCACCTCCAGGCCGGATGTTCGGAGGTGGACGCGGAGGTCCAATTTTTTTGGTGCGGAGGTGGATATTTGAATAAACATCCGCATTTGAATAAACATTAACAATAAACATTTGAATAAACATCTGGATGTTTGAATAAACATCCGCCTCCGGAGGTCGGAGGTGGAAGTGGAGGTGGCGAAAATTTGAACATCCGAACCTCCAACCCATCTCCGTTGAGATGTGTCAAAAATTTGAAAATGAAACTCCCGCCTTTTTAAATTTCTTGGCATTTTGTTTAATTACGAAACTTCTCATTTCAGTGATTGAAGAAAACCCATCGTGGTTTGGCAGACTTGGTAGTCAGTTACAGTTGAATAAAGTATTATCACCAAATTACGTGAAGGTTAATGGAGGTGGATGTCGAAAAAATTCCGGATGTTGGATGTTGACGTGGAGGTTAAAAAAATTTTCGCTGGAGGTGGATGTCGGACGCGAAGGTTCAACTTTTTTTGGGTATGGAAGTGGATGTTTGGGTAAACATCCACCTCCGGATGTTGGAAGTGGAAGCGGAGGTTCAATTTTTGGGGGTGGAAGTTCGGATGTTGACGTGGAGGTTTGTTTTTGAGCTGCACAGCCCTGGAACACACGCCATAAAAGTGAATGTGAAACTGGGAACGAAGTCGTTAGATGTAGAGGTAAATAGCGATGAACCAGTATTTTCTTTATTGGAAAAAGTTGCTAAAGCATTCTATGTGTACTTGCATATGCCTGCTGACGATATACAGTTAGTAAAGCGATTAGGTAATTTTAATTGTTTTTGAAATAAATCTCCTTTTTTTAGAAAATGGCACATATAGCCTTCTTCACAATTTCTTTCATGGCTGTAGAAAAATAAGTGCAGTTCCTGTCTCTTCTATATCAGAAGATGTTTATATCAAAAATAATTCTACTTTTAAAATAAGATTTGATAAAGAATTTAAGATCACGGTTAATAATACTCAGACCGGAGTAAATTATGTAGTAATGTGTAGACAAGACACTACTGCCCTAGAAATTAGACAACTGTTTAATCAAGTCCAACGCGATCTTGTTTTACAAAACTATGAAGGCAAGTTGTTAGCTGAAGATGTTTCAATTGTTGACCTAGATATTTTTCCTGGTAGTACTATCTATTTTGCATAACTGTATGTTGGATTTATAAATTATGTTTGTTGGATAGCCTGTAGTATAATTCAACACTCGGAAGTTGAATACACAATTTACAAGGTTATTCATCAATTCGCACACTTTGAACCCATTAAGACAACCAAACTAACATTGTGTACCTAATAAAAACCAAATGCGACAAAGTCGATCTGTGCTAAAAGATTTTTCAAAATTAGACTAACAAAAAGGTTAAATACTGTTTTGGATGAAGTATCTGTTTACTGAATAGCCACGGTAGCTTAAATGCTTTCATCGATTTTCCTGGGGAAATCGATGGTATAAAATGGTGAAAAAATATATTCCCTTGGTCCCCCAAGCTGACAACTTTCCTAAATGTCAAAAATATAAACATTTAGGCCCAGGCTTAGGCGAAGGTAGGTTAGAGTATGTTAGTACGAGCTCAAAAATGTTTCTCGCAGCTTTAAAAAGTAGTTAAATAAATCATTTTTGGGAATTTTAGAAAAGAAAAAATTTCAAAAAGAACAACAGGGGGACCAAGGCAAGGTTTTTGGGAGGAGTGCAAACACATATAGAGCAGTCGACTGCATTGAGTTACCGTCTTTCTTGTAATAGGGCGGTCCTCAATTTTGAGGATCTATATTTTAGCCCAGAGAAGCAAAGCTGATTTTTTGCGTTTTCTTAACTCCTGCCAGGTCTACGGACTTCTCTTTTTCGGTTTTAGTTGAGCACCCAAAACCTTGAGATCGACCTTAAAATTTTCCGATTTTTAAAGGGTTGAAAATAGGGCGGCCGGTTGCCCTATTAGAGGAAATATGGTTTTCAAGATATTCGGCAGGTATAAATGAATTTGGGGTTTCAATTTAATTGCATAAGTGCAGCTTAATTGCATTGAATACATCATAAATCTCTATATAGTAACGTCTGTCGCCAATTTGAGTACATGTTTGGTCACAAAGGAAAACTTTTTTTAGTGTAATAATTTTATTTGCATGTTTATACTCATTCGAAAGCTCTTTTAATGGCGGAGGACATTTCGCAATCAGATTTGAAGATTGCTGTGAAAAAATTGAGATTTTGCCCCTTGAAAGTGAAAAGTGGTGGTTTTCAGGGTTAATCTTATGAGTGCCCATTTGGTCACAAGGAAAAACTTTTTTTAGTGTAATAATTTTATTTGCATGTTTATACTCATTCGAAAGCTCTTTTAATGGCGGAGGACCTTTTGCAATCAGATTTGAAGATTGCTGTGAAAAAAAATGAGATGTTGCCCTTTCAAAGTGAAAAATGGATTTATATTTGAATTTCAAAATACGATATAGGCGCCGATAGGCGCCTGCTGTCCCTAGTAAATAAATATTATTTCTAAAATAAAACAATGCAAAACATTACTTATGAATTGATTTCAAATCATTTTTCAAAACAACATAATTTGCACTGTTAAAACTTGCCTTTATTTATGCAGATTGCACTTCAGAAGAACTAGCATGACTATGCTAATCTCTCTGTTTATTTGACCTATTGCTTGTTTTTATTTGTGTTATATATAGCAAATATTGGCCCTAGCAAAATTGTTTTAGTTAGTCTTATTATTTTATCTAAATTTAAGAGCCTTGTAGGTGCATCAAAAATATCGGTAAAAACCATCTTGTAGCGCTGGTTCAGTGCTTAGTGATTTATGATATAGATTTAATTGTTGTTAATATAAGACTTATATAATCTTTTTTTAATGGACCGTAATTGTTGATGACAATGGGAAGTTCGCAAATTCAAATGCGCGCGGGATACTTTTTTTTATTTCGAAATTATTTTTTAATCAGTGATAATATATTAATAAAAAATGATAAAAAAATCAGCGCAGACACGGGAATCGAGCCCGGGAGCGACAATCAGGACACTGCGCTGTAAAAGTTGAAGTGCACCCCCTTGTAGTGCACCCACCCCCTTCCTTGTGGTTTGGGGGTTATGACTGCCAAAAACCTAGAAAAATAAAAACTGCACCCAGAGCAATCTTTTCGATGTTTAACATTGTTTTCGTTCATTTATTTGATTTATTAGTAATGATTTTGAGCATGGATATCAAAATATGCCTTTTTAGGCAACCATGTGGATTTCTCAGAAATTTTTTTGGTTGGCAGAAGTCACCTGGAAGTGAACCATTGTTTGTGGCTATTTTCAGAAGCCAACCCGACGTGGTTTCTGAGAGCTATACATGGCTTTTTACCAAAAATATGAGTTTTATCCCATCAAATGTGAAATTCTGACACTAAATTAGTGTTCAGCATGGTCGATTTGATTATAAAACTGCCTTTTAAATTGAAAACTCACTGTTGAATTTCGAATTACGCTCGAGACAAAAAATTATTTAAATTTGTAAAAATTTAAAAATTTTGATTTTTGAAATTTTTCGTCTCGAGTGGAATTAAAAATTCACCAGTGAGTTTTCAATTTCATGGGCAATTTTATAAGCAAACTGATTACGCTGAACACGAATCCGGTGTCAGAATTTTAGACTTTAAAATTAACAATCCAGGGATCATTGAGAACAATCCATGGGCCTTAGAATAATTTTCGAAAATTGGGTCAATATTGGGTTTTGAAAAAGGGATTGTCGATTAATAATGGTTATATGGTATGCATTGGGCTCTTCAAAAAATCAAATTATATAAAACTAATCGATTGTAATATTCAGCTCAACTGTTGCACCACTAATAAAGATAGTAAGATCGGTTAAACACCTATCTTTTTCTCATACTCAAGTAATTTGTACCCTACTCCCAGGTTTATGGCAAAAAGAATATACGAAATTATATGATTTTGCACTGTAGTTGGAAAGCACTAAAGCAAAAATAAGGTCTAATCCTCAGATTATATGTTAAAGTTGTCTTTTAGTATCTTTACCACAGGATTAAAGAAAAGGAGGCATACGAAAGAGTAAAAAGGTATTTTAAAGTTTCAGTGAGTGGGTGGTCTGCAACTATATTTGCAAATTACCTATAATCGAAAAGTCAAATTAAAAAACGTAAAATTTGCACTACAGGGGGTGCACTTCACATGCTGTCCACTCCGCTGCTTACCCACTGAGTTACCGGGGCTACTTATCCAATTATCGTTTTTTTTTAAATTTTTATCTACTAACAATACATAATTCAAAAAAGTATTTTTGTAGTAAGAAAATATGCCGCGCCCATTTGAATTTGCCAATGCTCATCATCATCAACAAGTATGGTTTTTTAAAGGCATGCCTAGGGTTGGCCAATAAGAAAATTCTCGAGAAATTTCTCAATTTTTTTCTCGAGCGAAATCTAGATTTCGTTCACCCAATTTAAAGCGAGCAAAATCTTCTTTAGGATTTTTGAATTTTTTAGCTGAAAATATTGTTTTTTTATCTAAAAATATTTTTTATAAAGAACAGGAAGTGATGGTGATTTAGGGCTTATTTATTTTACCCATTCTGAGTCATTTGGGGCCCGTCTATAGCTTTATGTTGATAACTGTAGATTTCTTCGTATAGTATACGTACAGTTATCGACGTACAGTTAACGATGGGGCAAAAAATGACTAAAGATTTTGCTCGAGCAAAATCCTAACTCTAGGCATGCCCGTCGCCGATGAGCATATTTTGAAAGGCGGCTACCAGTAAAATTCAAACGAGAATTAATTTGACGCAATTTAGTATGAGTCGAAGACAAACTATACCTCCATTGGGAATTGAACCGACTTTCACAGTCCGCCCGAGCTTTACCTCTAAGCCACCGATGATTTTAAGTAGTGGAAGTGTTTTGATTACTTATTCCCCGCAAGGTACTCAAGAAAAAAATATTTCAAATTAATTCTTTCTTAAATTGACTTCGCACCCGATTTACAAAATATTCCCATCGGCGACTTACATGCCCCTTTAAATAAAAAAAATGAATATAAAAAACATAAAAACTGAAAATGGAATTTCTGACGAATTTTGATAAAGTTACCTAATAATAGTTGTATCTTTGGCAGACTCAAACCCAAAAAAAATCTGGGAGACAATTCTGAAAGCCCTTGAAAAAAGTCAGTTAACAGTAGGGTTGTCGAGTTGAACCGAAAAAATTTAAAACTCGAAAAATTTTGAGTATCGAGTCGAGTACTCGACGCGAAAATTTCGAATACTCGACAACCCTAGTTAAAGGACCTGACCTATTCCTAGTCATGGCAATTTGTAAGTTTTGAATTGGTGGGGAACCATCCTAATTTGGTCAATAATGTTTTCGAATTATTTTTACTTATTGGTATTTTACTTATTGGATCTTACTTATTGATCAATATAGATAACTGTAGAGCAATGGAAGTAGCCTAACTGGCCCGATCTTGCAATGTCAAGCAACGTTGGGCTCGACTAGTAGATGGTTCAAAATTTCGAACAAATTTTAAATGCAAACAAAAAATAATTCAAAAACATTGTTGACCTAATTAGGATGCTCCCCCGCCAATTCAAAAATTACAAATTGCCATGACTAGGAAGAGGTCAGGTCTTTTAACAGTTAATTTATTTTATGTCACAAATGTGTTTTATACCCCCTATAAAACAGTCATTAGAAAAAGCCCTGCAAGATTTTTCGAGTGTCCTTGGGTGCCCGTATTTTATTCATTAATTGTTGTGTTTACACACAAAATTTTCTCATTAAATAGTGATAAAAAAGTTTTAAATAAAATTCAAAACAAAATATGAGCATCTTTAGAGCTTTCAAATTATTTCGCTGTCAATTTAATCACTGAATGTATAAAATTTTGTAAAACAAATTGCATAAGTGATTTGTTTCAATTTTCGCAGCGCTCAGCGATTCATTTTTCAAACCCATCAATTTTAAAATGTCTGAAAATGGTTTCTTTACGATAAAGTAGATAAAGTCAGGGCTCTCTAATTTTAGTAGATAAAAGTTTTCTAAGTACAGCCTTTGAAAATTATGTAACTAAAAAATTAGCCGAACTAAAAATATATATATTAGAGAAATTTTGAATAGATTTTAAAAAGTAATAAAAAATATTTGCTTATAATCAAAAAATAGTGCTGCAAATATTATTGAAAACCTGCAGAAAAATTAAATTTCCCCACTATATATTTTACGTCAGCGCCTTCAGCGACGAAAAAGCTGCACAAACAATCTGTGTGGACCAAATTTCGATTCTTTTTTGTACTTTTAGTATTGTTACTTAAATTGAAGATTTTAATTAAAAATACACACTCTACTCCAGCTTTAAGGTCAACACTATTTTATTTATAACAGGCTGTTGTTGGGATATTAATTAGTGATGGCCATTTGGGCTATTGCGGGTTTGCGGGACGGGTTTTGGGTGCTAAAATTTTGCGTGCGGGTTCGCGGGGCGGGTTTTAGAAATTTTTTTAAGTGCGGGGCGCGGGGCGGGTTAAAAAAAATTTTCTTGCGGGTCCCGCGTTTAATTGCGGGTAGAACGAAAAAACACTTTAAAAAAGATAATTATTCAATTGAACGAGTGAAATTTCTTTATACAACCATAACAATAAATGTGATTAATAACTGTAGTTAATCAACGGGAGAGCCTTGTTCAAAAAAGAGAATCATTTCCGCTGACTTTGGATCTAGACGCATTCTTCTGTGGTGATAAACATCTCTAGCCGCCGAAAATAGCTGCTCGCTTGCAACACTCGTAGAAGAAGCCGAATGATATTTCCTTGCAAGAGTGGACAAAATAGGATAAAGATTTTCGTTCTTCTGTAAATAGTAAATTTTATTGCTAATCGGAAACGTTTTCTAGAAATGTATACCCTCCACCACGCTAGAATATCTTCATCCGGTTCTGCACATCTGTCCTTTACATACGCATCTATTTCAATATTGACTGAAGTATGAGGATGAGTGACCGTTGGCTGAGCGTGGAAACCGAAACTGAAGAAACAAGGCTTGGAAACTTTTGGTGGTGGTTCAGCTTCTGTAATAGATTCAAATGCTTGCGTACTTTAACAATTGATTTTATCCAGTGTTTGCTGAAAAAACTTGTGCGGGGCAACCCGCGCGGGTTCTACCCTCCGCGTGCGGGTTTGCGGGGCGGGTTCAAAAAAAATTTCCAACTGCGGGGCGCGGGGCGGGTTTTCGAAAATTGCCAAAATCGTGCGGGGCGGGGCGGGTTACCCGCGCGGGTCCCGCCCCCGCGACCATCACTAATATTAATAGTTACAGGAAAAATTGTATTTTACTAAATTCCAATAATTATACTACAATCAGACAAAATGATGCTTTGGCCGCTGAAAACTGATGTGAATGTATCACTCTTCTTCAAACTTCTTAAGAATTGTAAGTTGTTTTATTGCCAAAAAATCAGCCTTGACGGCCATTATGACAACTCCTCCTAAAATTGGGTTTTAACTAGGGTTGGGAAATTGTCCGGACAGAAAAGAATCGGAAAGTTTTCCGGACAGAAATGGACAAATTTGGACAAAAATGCGCAATCCATCTAGTACCTTTGTTCAAGCAAAAAAACATAAAGTCAGCCATAAATACATCAAATTCATAAAAGAATTAAACTTATTTCCTTTGTTGTTGCAGTGGGAAATGGGACAGAAATGACAAGGGATTGACAGGTGGTAGTATATAGTTAACTGTGCAGTTAACTGTAGAGTTAATTGCACGGTTATCTGCAGTTAACTGTTTTTAACTTACCGAATTTCGGTGAGTTATACAGGCTGCGGTAAGTTATCGGTAATTAACCGTGGTAACTTACCGTCTCCTAACCCTAGTGAAAACGCATAAAAATGAGGTGTAACATGGGCTCGGCCCACATGGAGTCTCTGTACTCCTGTTTTTATTTCTTTCCATTTTTTTGGAAAACTTTCCGCGTTTTTTTCTGTCCGAAGAGTTTTCC
The DNA here is from genome assembly GCA_029231635.1 of Ditylenchus weischeri. Lineage (NCBI taxonomy): Eukaryota > Metazoa > Nematoda > Chromadorea > Rhabditida > Anguinidae > Ditylenchus > Ditylenchus weischeri. Next base: position 42,674 of record JAMRYI010000700.1, read on the forward strand.
GGAAATTTTTCCGAAAAACTTTCTATTTCGCAACCCTAGTTTTAACCATTTTTGTGTGTGTTTTAGCGCCTAAAACGTGTAGATAACATAGGTGGAGGAGGAAGGTAGGTGGAGGAAGGCATTTTGGAAAATCAAAATTTTGGACATTTTGGCTTTTTGCTAGATATAACGGCACCCATAGGGGTCAGTTGGAGGTGTATCGCGGCAAGCTTTGTTGAATTTCTTTGTCGACCAGCCAAATCAGGCTAAAAAAACTTCTTTTTTGACAAAACTTTTTTATGCAATAAATTATTTAAAAAAATAAATAAAAAAGTATTTGTGGTACCAAACGCGAAGGCTGCACTAAGTCAAGCTGAACGCTAAGCTAAAAAAAATGCATTTCCTACAAAAAATTTGAGCTAGATCTATGCATTGAATATTTGCCTGAATTCTGGTGCTATATCTGAACGGGGTTTTGGTGTCAAACACTTCTAATAACAAAAATGCACTGTTTTTGAAGAAAAATTTGTCTGTTTAAATTCCCTCACATTTTGTCACTTGGCCAATTAGATATCTGAAGGAATGCAGTGTTTATCCTTGTAAAATGTTGGAATCATCTGCCCCAACCATCATTTTCCCCTTTTTTACTAGAGCAGAAAAGAATATGTAAGCTGTGAGCCATGTGAAAAGCATTTTCGTCTGATAACACACCTATTCTGCTGCCCTCTAAAAGCATTTAAAAAAGTCGTAAAAATAATATTCACATACCTCCTAATATTCTATCATTTAATTATTGTTGACAGCTTTGATAATGAGAAAAAATGACGAGGACCCGCTGCTACCAACTTTGTTTGATGCAGCAGATTCTAAACGCAAGACCAGTGAACTGTCACCTGTGTCGGTTGGAGCAGGCAGTAGCAGTGCTAGCAACAGATCCAACCTGTTCTTCAAGTCTTATGTGGTTGCTTCAATGGTCTTCTTGTGGACTGGATACACTATTATGGTACTCCCGAAAATTGATATTATAATAAATTTTGAATTATTGTTCAATTTTGTAGCAAATTTTCGGAGTGGGCGGGAGTATTCGCCTATTCGGTACGTACCACCTTTTCCCCCACCCTTTCCATCCAGCCTTTCTTAAACAAGCACTGTTTATGTGGTTTAACTGGGAACTGGAACTTCTTCGGAATGCATGCCCCAAAATTATATACACAGAGAAGTGTCTAGAAACATTTCTATATATGAATACTTTATTCGTTATTGTTTTCGAACACATCATAATCCCATTTAGAGTCCATTTGACGACGAACAACAATTTCTCCATTCGCAGGAACAAACACCTCAGACACATGTATCCACACATCCGAATTTCTTCTTCCATATGTGCTTCATAAGGATATTCCATGAAGTTCCAGTTCCCCCTAAGAAAACAAACGCCGGTCTCTTCTTGCAACCTCGAGAGTTAGAGCAGCGCCACAAGCGATAGCATTTGCCCTCCACAGATGATCGAGTGTCTATTTGCTTGCGGAATTTCATTGGCTTTGAGCAACCAGGGCACATGCGAGTTGAATGAAGAAGTCCCACTTTTAGAAGCCAACAGATGAATTCATCGTCGTCCATAGAGTCAAGCAAGCGGAAGACCGATCGCAAATTGAGACCTTTGAGGCAGTCCATCGATCTAAAAAGGAAAGAAAAGTGTAAAAAAAGCAGACTGTTTTTGGACACTTTTCTGTGTATATAATTTCGGGGCATACATTCCGAAGTAGTGCCAACTTATTTATATAGCTGTGAAATTTAAAGAGAAAGTTTGGAAAATTTAACAAAAAAAGCAAAAACATAAGTTTGCTGCAAAATTACGAGGATTTGCCGCAAAATTAACGGGTGCGTAATAAGTTCGGAATGGATTTTCAAAGCCCTATTTTTTTAACATTTTTATTATCGCATGTTTAAAAACTTAGTACCGTTCGAAAGCCCTGATTCTCCTCTTTCATACGACATATCACAATTTTATTTCACTCAACAATATGACCACCATTTGCATCAATACATAAACGAAGGCGTTTTGGAAAGTCGTCGATGGCTTTCTGGATCATCTCCTGCGGAATTGCATCCTATTCTTTTAGCAGAGAAGCCTTCAGAGCAGCAATTGTTTTGTGGGGCTTGGAGCATGCCTTCGATTGCAGATATGGCTAGACAAAGTAGTCCATCACAGTCAAATCGGGTGAATTTGGTGGCCAGTCACCCTTGATGGCAGCATTGTCGCTCCAGTGAGAGTCAACCTTGATGAAGTCGGGGAAGTGCTCTTCAATCCAGTTCTGAGTCTCTGGCTTTGAAAATCCATTCCGAACTTATTACGCACCCGTTACTACTGTTTGCTTCAAAATTGCGTTATGCCCTTTCCAAAAGTCAATTCTTTTTAATTTTAGGTTAGATACACCAGATCGACCACCTCAGCGGACAAGGTAATTCTAAGCAAAACAGCTTTTTAAGCAGCGAATTTAAGCCCATTTATTCAGCTGTATGCATCCAGCAGTATCGTCTTTCTAGCAGAGTGTCTCAAAACTGTGGTCACCATTTTCTTTTTGCTCAGAGAAAGCAACTTTTGTATGCAACGGACTGGCGAGGTAATAACTAATAAAATAAACAAATTCAAATCAAATTTATGTATGATTAGGTGCTCAGGGTGGAATATTTTGGAAAACCTTACGAAATGCTAAAAATGAGTGTGCCTTCCATAGCTTATGCCATCCAAAACAACCTAGATTTTATTGCACTTTCTAATCTAGAAGCTGGAGTCTACCAAGTTTGTCATATCAGTTAAAATGATTGAAATATATATCAACAAATTTTAGGTGACTAGTCAGCTGAAAATAGTCTCTACAGCCATATTTATGATGATTTTCTTGGGAAGAAGCTTTTCCGTCAAAAGATGGATAGCTATTATGCTTTTGTTTACTGGAGTTGCTGCTGTGCAGGTAGAAAATAAAGCAAACAATAAAGGCGCTTTACACTTCAACTTTCGGGGCATCAAACATACCAATAGATTTTATATACAGTCTCATCCACTATTACAGGAATGGGAATGAAAATTTACAAAAAAGTGAATTTTCTGAAGAAAAAGTCGTTTTATTCAGTGCTTATTGACATTTTGAAGCGAAAAAAGGATTTTGACTAAAATTTGGGGTCACAAAAAGGTACAAATCTGTTTTTAAAGTGCAATTTTCATTAGAGACAGAAAGAGGCCTTAGGGCGGGATTTTCAGCCGAAAAAATTTCGGGATCGGGATTTTCGCTAAAAAAATTTCTAAATTCCGTCGGGATCCCGTTCAAATTTCGGGATTTTGTAAAATACAGACAAAAACTGGAAAAATTAATATTTTTTGACAAGAAATTGAGCATTGAGCAGAAAAAGGCGACCAATTCTTCAAAAAACTGTCAAATTACGGTAAAACTGTATTTTTTATTTTTATGAATAAAAAACGGTCAAATTCTCAAAATAGGTGGTGATTATTCATATATATTGAAATATGCAGTAAAAATTCTGTATAAATCATACATCCGAAAAAATAGAGACAAAAACATAAAAGTTTGGTGGTTTTAAGACCATAGAAAGGATAAAAATTGTCGATCGGGATTCAATGAATTTCGGGATCGGAATTTCGGGAAATCATCGGGCGCTATTTCAGGCCGGGATTTTGGCTCAAAGTCTGCTGGATCGCGATCTTGACGGGATCCGTCCCGTTGCTGTCTCTAATTTTCATCCCTGCACTTGAGCTCTCTCTGTTCTCCTTAGCTTATACTTACATTTGCACATCTAAATACAAGCGATATGCGAGAAATTAACCTCCAACCTACATTATTTATGAAACAAAAATAAAGTTTTTCGCCAGAAAAATTTACTCTCAAAATGTTGAAAAAGCAGTTTTGGGACACTTATCGAAAAAATCGTGGTGGTGAAGAACTAAATTTTAAAACATCAGTCAATTCTGGATATAACAGCACCTCAAACCGATATCCAGGGACAGCAGGGGAAAATTCGAGAATTTTGGACACGTTTGAGAGGCTATAACTTTTTGTACTGACGTGATTTTTAAATTCTGTAAAACGCAGATCCATTCAGTTTTTTTCGGTGTATAAAGTCAACTTGGCACTTGTTTAGTCGGAGAGGGGGGCATTTTTTAATTTTTTTAAGAATAGCGTTTAAACATCTCCTAAGTGATTCTCATACGTTAAAAACAATAAAAAAGTTATTTCCTGATATTTTCTGAGCTAAAAAGTTGATTTTCCTCGGGTCCTTGAAGTCCTTGAGGCCATTGTACAAAATCCTCATCTGGCAGAAACAACTTTCGATAAAGGGCATCAAGATTGAAATTTTTAAGCTCTTCCATTGCTTATCTCTAATTCAGCAATTGAAAAACTAAAAAACGGTACCTAGATCCTTTAGAATTTGCATAAAATCATAAAATACATTGATCATAAAATACATATAGAGACTCTTTTTGCAAAGCTCCAGTGACAGAAACGTGGTAGAACACAAGGCAAAAATTCAAATTTTGATCAAAATTTTTTAAAAAAAAAGTCAGCTTTTTAGCTCAGAAAATATCAGGAAACAGCTTTTTTATCGTTTTTAGCGTATGAGAATTACTCAGGAGATGTTTAAACGCTATTTTTGAAAAATTAAAAAAAAATAAAAAAATTAAAATATGCTTCGGCTCGATTTCCTTCTTCTGGGTTTAGATCCATAGCGTTGACAAAGTTGAAGTATTTGAAGGTATCTTTAAGAAGAACTTTGACGTCATTTTGTGTTATATCAGACAACTGCAGCCTAGCACTCCACTGTCGTTTGGTGATTGATCTCTGTGCTGCTTTCATTACTTTTATAGCCTGCAGTGAGTACTCCTCCAGCCTGTTCTCAATCCACATGCGCAAGGAGCATTCTGCTTGCTCTCGTGTAGTCGTTCCTATGATCAATACTTTTCCCAGCCCTTCTCCTGATTGCATCAAATACGAAAGATGTTGCCGAAAAAGAATAGCTTTTACTTTAATATATAGATCGTGAAAGTCTTATTTGCAAATCATTAATCAGAGCTTTTCCCTCATGAAGAATGTCTCTTATAACATGAGGATCAGAATACTTTGATAGATCACAGTAGTCCGACAGAATCAACGGCGCTAATTGAATGGTCCTTGTCAAACAAGAAAAGGAGGATATTGAAAAATCAGCCATTTTGCAGTGGAACTAAAAGTGCGGAGCTAAAAGTGCCATTAGAAATAAGGGTTTAATTTTGCAGCGATGACCGTCAGAGTTGGTTATCAAATGAGGTAAAAGGCCTTATGGACCAACCCAATATATAAAGTTTCGCTTGGAACGTCCCTTCCTGCAACAACTCCTCTCGGGCCGGTCTCGAGGGGTATTTTTCAATTATGCTCTTGTTTAACCAAAAAAGTTATTACAGATGGACAAGTTAGAGCAACAAGTAGGCCCAATCAGCAACCATTTATCTGATTCAGATGCCACCATTACCGCAGACCCATCATTAAACAGCAGACCCAAAGAAAATGCACTCATAGGTCTAATTGCAGTGTTGTGCACCTGCGCTACAGCCGGTTTTGCTGGAGTGTATTTTGAGCGGATGCTCAAGGACGGATCCAAAACTTCGTTTTGGATCAGAAATCTGCAGATGTACTCCTGTGGTCTGGTGTCCACTATACTTGGCTGTGTTTTGTCTGATTCAGATAGCATTTATCAAAAAGGCTTTTTCCATGGATACAACATCATTGTGGTCATGATTATAGGTGAGGTATTTATTTATACTATATAGCAGCGCTCCCAGATTTTTTTTCTCGAAATCAGACAAAAATTTGGAAAAATAAAATTTGACCCCGTAAAATCAGTAAATTTTTTAAAAGTCGATTTTTGATACAACAAAAGTTAAATTAAATCAAAAATATTTTTATTAACCTGAATGTTAACACAATTTTGTTACAACATATCGTATAATGAACTCAAAGAACAAATTTCTCATTTTCCTGAATCTTATTTCGTAACAAATTTTCTTTCATTAGGAGCTGATACATTCCACTTCAAATGAAATCATAATTGAGCCGAATATGGAGAAGCGCCTTCACTGTATCCACTTGAAGCGAGTTGCGTACATCTGTTCGCTGGGCGTCTGATAGAGTGTAGACCCGTTCGATGAATGCATTAGCCGCTGGAACAGAGAGAATCGTGCTGATAATTTGGAACAGGCACGGCAGAGTATTGTTGTCCTTGAAGATTGATGTCGTCCTTACACGGAATGCAGAATTTGTAGTAATCATCTTTGCCCTTGTGATACCGACAAATTACTTGGCATAATCGGCGCTGTACTATTGCTTGCGTTTTGGAGGAGCCATGTTAGACAACTAAAAATAGCAAATTAAACAAATGAACCAAAAGCTTTTACAACGACGTGGTAAAACCTTTAATATTCATACAATTTTTAAAAATCAGACAAAATCAGACACTTTCTCAGAAATCAGTACATTTCTGCCAAATCAGACATTTTGAAATAAATAAGATTCGACACCCCAAAATCAGTATATTTCTGATAAATCAGACGATCTGGGAGCCCTGCTATATAGGTATACTATAGGTATTTATTTATTCACTGATTACCACTTTTGCATTATGTTTTCGAACGTCATAACTACAGTCAACACTCAATTATCTGGCACCTAATTTTCGTAAAATAGGTGCCGGATAATTGAGAGCCATGGATCTTGATCCAAAACTATTGATTTTCACATAAATGACAGGCAAATTGAAATATTCGTGACTTTTCGCACTAGACTTACCAATCTTAACAACCTGTAAAACAAACGTAGGACTTAGCAAAAGAGGTGAAATTTTTTGGGTTCCAGAGCTGACTGTGCTTTTAATTACTAGAAAACAGTTATTTAAAATATGAATCAGGGACAGGCCTCTGCACAGGCCGGTCCCTTGGGGCCGGGCCTACTGCAGCGAGGCCGGCTAGGTCCGTTTTTTCAAGGCCCTGGCCGGCCCACTAGGCCCCGTTAAGATTAAGTTTCTCTTCGAGCACTCAAATCGTAATTACAGATTTTTATTTATAACCCAAACTTTGACCACCTTTCTATGATTCTCTATTCTACTATAAGGATTTTCCAAAAATTATTCTAAGTCAAGTTATGAAAAAAAACGTTGGATAATATTCGCTACATAAAGTTTTATTGCCATTGTTCTGTTATCAAAACATTGTGTAATAATTTGTTAAATACCTACTTGAGTACCGGGTTTCGGGTTTCCTTTCCTTAATACAGACCTATTTCCATTGAAAATATAGCAAAAAGTCAAACATTTTTTTTTCCAAAAATCAACTTTTTGGGTCAGAAAATTCCCGAAAACACCTTTTTATCGTTTTCAGCGCATAAAAATTACTTAGGAGTGGTTAAAACACGATTTTGAAAAAAAAATTTGGGGGGGCGCGTTGAGTATTCTATACTAGGGTCCAAATTTCTAATAAAGCAACTAATGTTTTTAACTATTTAATTGTTTTTATTCTTTAAAAAAACTCGTCCGAACTGGCAATGTCAAGCAACGCTGAGCTCGACCAGTACAAATTTTGAAACAAATTTAAATGCAAACAAAAAATAATGTGAAAATATTATTGACAAAGTAGGGGAGTCGGGCAAATTTTGCAAATTGTTGAGCAAATCAAGTTTCAGTCCTTTAAATTAAAATTTAATAAATGTTGGAACAAAAAAATTTTTTTCAGTTTTCTTGGGTCTTGGAGGCATCTACATCTCCCTGATCATGAAATACATGGACAATCTGCACAAAAGTTTCGCCTCTTCATTTTCTATTATTCTTGTAGTTGTGCTTTCTTACATATTGTTCGACAATGTCCAAGTCGGCACTATGTTTATTATAGGATCTTTGGCTGTCAGTTCTGCCATTATTCTGTACAATTCTGTTAGCGAATGATGCATTGTTTGACTTTTTTCAAAGTTTATCTTGTTGCGAACATCTGGATTTTGCCTGCACACTGTTAAAATGTGGCGCATATAGTAGAGTTATGTAATATAGATTTCTATTGAACCTTTATTTTGTCGCTTTCAAACAAAATAGGCTATTAATTTGGGTGCTGTGATATTAGATTGTATTATTATTAAGTTTTGTGCACAATTTGAAAGTAAAATGACCATAAATTTCATACACAGGGTGACCAACTCAAACTTTCAGTTTCTGGACATTTTTTTCCAAAATTTCAAAAATTTTTTTATTTCTTAGCCAATTCCGGGCAATATTTAAAAAAAGACCCCCACTTACATATTATGCCCGGATAAAAAAAATAAACCGGGCAAAAATGTGGCGAATCCGGCAAATGCCCGGAAAACCGGGATAGTTGGTCAGTCTAGGTATAAAGTCAAATCTCGATTTCCTCCCTGGGCTCTATTTGGTTGGGCTCAACTACAAATGACTAAACCCATACCCTCGACCTTCGAAAAATTTATAAATACCAACCTAAATTTTTTTGGGCTAAAAAAACTTTGGCTAAAATAATTGTGCCCATTTATTTTTTTCCGTATTGTCAGGAGTTTTTGTAGTTTTTAGCAACTAGTGTACATGTGCAAGTGTTTACACCTTAAAATGCCATGCATAGTTGTTTATTCGTCTATTTTAAAACTGCTGCATTTCTTTGTGCCTTTTATTTTTTAATAAAATTTTATATGACAAAAAACAAAAAAGCGAAAAAATATCCAAAAACTATGCGAATTTTTGGAACTTGTTTACTTGGGGGGACCTTTTTTTTGGTCAACTGTGAATAGTGCCAAGGAGGGAACGTTTTGCCCAGCTCCAGCAACCAAAACGTAGTGGAAATATCGTGAAATAAGTGTTTACAAGGATTTTGAGTGCGAATAAAATTGTTGTTGTCGAGAAGCATCTTTTGTAGCCTGACACCGCTCTCATTCGCTCAGCCTACCTTGGGGGACCAAGGCAGTTGGTCAACCTTTGATAACCAAATTTTTTTTCAAAACATGTCTTTTTAGTATGGAAATTTTTTGGAAAGAACTTTTTTATCGTTTTTAGCGTATAAAAATTACTTAGGAGACGTCTGAACACTATTCACAGTTGACCAAAAAAGGACCCCCTCCCCAAGTAAACAAGTGCCGAATTTTTTAGTAGTATAGAACCCAGGGCTAAGCCTAAACTTGTTGTTCCACACGCTGGCCTACCCCTAAGCCTAAGCCTAAACTTGTTGTTCCATACGCTGGCCTACCCCTAAGCCTAAGGGCTAAGCCTAAACTTGTTGTTCTAAAAGGTAGTTACAGCGATTTTGGAGGGGTCTGATCTTGTGCGGGGGTGGGGTATTCTATACTAGCGCCGAAAAACGTTTTACAAACTGTAATAATTTACATAAAAAAAATCCAAAAACTAAAAAAAAATTATTATCAACCCAAAAACTTAATGCTTAAAACACTGAACTAAAAACCATAGTTTGTTGGTCAAAAAAGTTTTCTGTTGGCCAAATTAAAAAGTTGAAGGATTTATTTGGTTTCAAATGAATGATTGCTTTTGCTAAATGGCACAAACTTCTGCTCCAAAAACCCAAAACAAAGAGTGGAAAAAGCGCTTCTATAGATTCTTCTTTGTTCCATGTAAGAAGCTAGTAAGTTAGTAAGGCAAGAAAAAAAAAGAAATATCTAATACTTCCAACTAACATCGACCATCTCAAATCTCTGCTTTTTTGTCAAAAAAAAGGGGAGAGAAAAATTTGTTGCAGTGGCTATAGCAGAAGCTGGTCTAGCACTAGGAGCCATGCCACTGGCCACTTATTCACACAGCTTTGGAAGAGAGCGGGACAAAGCCGTTTTTTGGCTGGACAAGCACACATCTGGTGCTAGTTCTCTACTTGGATGGGTGGCTGGGTGTGTGCCGTTGCAGCAGTTATATACATACATATCTAATGGCTGCTGCTGCTGCAATGTGTGGACTCTAAAGCTGGGTGTATTTTCACCCTTTTTTTAAAGAAGAAAGCCTTGGAGTAATGATAGACTATACTTATGGCACAAACATTGGTGCCAATAAGTGTATAGATGTACTTTTTTCTTGAACAAATTATTACTTTTATGAAATTTGGCTGCTGTTGTCGTTGTTAGATTGTTCTGCAAAAAGAAGTTCATTTTTTGATCAATTTTTTATAAAAAATATTTGTAAGCAGGCTACGTAACTGTGCCTTTCAAAAATATTGGTACTTTTTAGTGACACCAAACCAAAATCCAGAAATCAATAAGCACCGAATGAAAATAGCATTTTGACTAAAAATGACTAAATTACCGCGTAGAGGCGTTTGGCCCCTTTTTCCCATTTGGGGAAAAAGGGGCCAAACGCCTTATTAAGGCGTTTGGCCCCTTTTTTCCCGAATTTCAAATTTCTCGCCTTGGTCCCCCCTGTTGATTTTTTTCAACTTTTTTCGATTTATCAAATTTATGGTTTAAACTTAGTTTTTAAACTTTTGAAAATCGAATGAGGGTTTTTGAGGGCTTTTGAAAAAAAATAGTTTAAAAGCTGGGTGAGCACTTGGACCGGACATGTCAACTCCCGGGCTTCCTTTTTTTTAAGCAGCGCGTAGCCGTTAGGTTTAGGCTTAGCCATTAGGCTTAGCCTGAAAGGCCTCCATCCCTTATAATAAGGCGTTTGGCCTTTGAATTTGAAGGCCCGAAATTTGAAATTCGGGAAAAAAGGGGCCAAACGCCTTATTAAGGCGTTTGGCTCCTTTTTTCCCAAATGGGAAAAAGGGGCCAAAAGGCTACGCACCTAAATTACACTTTTTTGGCCAAATTTATTTTTATCAAAATTTTGAGTTAAGTACCCTGTTTTTAAACTGTTTCCCATAAAACCTGATTTTCCAAAAAGATAAAAAAACTTGAAAAGATGCTATTTTACGTAAAAAAAAATCATATGAAAATGAGTGCGGCGACATTTTTAAAATAAAAAAATTTAGTTACAGAGGACATCTGAAAAAATTCAGCACATTTTTTTGGATTTTTTTGTTTTCATTTAAAAGTTTTTTCAAAATTTTAAATTATAGACTGGTGAAGCCAACAGTTGCTTGACATTATTAGAGTGGACGAGTTGCCGACTTTTATTTATCCAAAAGTTTTGAGCGAAAATTTAAGATTTGCCCTGAATAATACAGGGTGTTTTTATAACTAAAATTGTTTGAGTTTGTAATTTTTTAAATTTAGACACGTGTAAAAAAGTTTATGCTTGTTTGAAAGCCCTGACCTTACCGTAAAAAATCCACGTTTTTGTTTTTTAAGAAAAAAAAATTCCTTGTGAAAAAATCGTTGTTGAGAATTCGATTATTCCTTTCGTTGAAACTACCCCTGATAAACCGACACCTTGTATATTTTCGAAATTTTTTCAAACTCCCGCCAAATTTTAAAAATTTCTTTTCAATTTTTTGATCTTTCTCTTGCTTCGCCGTTTTTTAAGAAGAACGCAAATAGAAAGAAAAGCAGAAAAAACTAACATAATTCTCTTCCATTGTTGAATGAATATTATTTGTTTAGAATAAATCTTATTATCTCTCGTATGTCCATAAGAAACTCGATAAACCGACACCCTTGAGATTTTTTAGTCTAAAAGTCTCGCTTATCCGACACCCTCGATTAACCGACACCTAAGGCCGGTCCCGAGGGGTGTCGGTTAATCGAGACTCGACTGTAATATTTTTAACAAGGGACCACAGGCGCCTATCGGCGCCTCTACAGTATTTCGAAATTTCGATAGTGCATTCATCGTGAAAAACTACGCGTCTATCTACGTCTACGTTCTTTTCGAGACATCGCAAAAATGGCCATCATTGGAAGCAGAAAAACCATCCTCCAGGCCTACCCCAAAATCCTCCAACTCCAATTTTGAGGGACCACAAAAGTTTTTTCTTTTTCGAAGACATTTTCCTGGGTCTCGGCATAAAAAGACGCTGAATTGTCTGAAGTTTGGGGTTCCGTCGAGACATTGCCGAAAATAATCGGAAAAATAAGCAAAAATGGCCTGAATGTGGTCAAAATGTCCATTAAAAAGTAGGACGGACACATGCCAAATACTATATAGAGATTCTGCCCGCTAATTTTATATTACATTTTTTTATCAATTTTTTAATTTTTTTAACATTTTCGTGTAGCGCGAGATCTGAGCTTTCCAAAGAGCCATCGAACTTTATTGAATGATTTCAGAAGTGATGGGGTTTAGGGGTTTGAAAAAAATAGGTGCTGTTTTGTCTCAACCCCTAAACATCTACATTTTTGAAATTATGCGATGAAGTTTCATAGCTCTTTAGAAGCTAAGATCTTGGGCTACACGATAATGTTAAAAAAATAATTAAAAAATTGACACAAAAATGTAGAGAAAAAGGAACTCCTACACAAAGTGCGCCCCAAAATTTACGCCCCAAATAATGCTTTTATTCACTCATTAAACACGTCATAATCCCAATCAGAATCCAATACTTGGCGTATCTCGATTTCACCATTTACACAGACATACACATCAGAAATATGTTTCCACACATAGAACAGAGTATCGGGACCTTTAAATTTTTTCTTCCATAGATATTCTGAGAGAAAATTGATGAACAGGTGGCGGTTGGTTCCTCCTCGCTCCCTGTTTGCTTGCTTGAATTTTCCCCAAACGGATTCTATTGTTTGCGTATAAACTTCGGGATTATCTGGCGAGACGAAAAAACAGTATACAATTTTGGGGCGCACTTTGTGTAGGAGTTCCCTAACATGAGTTCCCTAAAATGCAACTATAAAATTAGCGGGCATTTTTCAAAAATTAGCGGGCAAAATTAAATACCACCCGTAAAAGTGGACCCCCGCCAATTCAAATTTTTGGAAAAAAATACCGCTGTGCTCAAAAACCTTGTTTTTATTTTGAATGTAATTTTTTATTTCAGAAGCTGAAAATGTGAGCATTACAAAAATCAGTCATCCAAATGAGAATGGAATTTTGTGAAAAGGAGCAAATTGGATTGCTCAAAAGGACATTTGGAAAAAGATGTAGCACCTGAAATGTTGCGATTGGATATTTATATTTACTGTTCATTTCTAAACTGTAAATTTATTAGCCTTTGTTTCACTTTGATTTCGGGTCTATTCTATGCTTCATATTGCACAGGTAAGCAATTTTTTCGAACATTTTTGAAAATAAAACAATAATCGACAAAATAAAACACCTTTATTTGGACATGCTTACGGTTTTTTAGATATAGAGAAGCGCTATCCCCCGTGCCCTCGTTTGTTTTTTTTGACAATACACCGCCGCTGACCCCGTAAAAATTCCTGTGAAAATTTATAGGATCCTCTTGAATTCCCCCATCTGAAAATTCTAGCTGTGTATCTTTTTAAGTACCACCTTGGGCTGTGGAAATTCCCGTCTCTCCTACCAATCTCCAGTGCCAACCACTACCTCTATCTCGCGGCAGCCTTTTACTTGTATTAAATTTTTTTAAGGTGCTCATTATTCTGTGTTACTTGGTAAAAAATAACGTTTTTTCCTAAAAAAACCACCCTTCAGACCGCCCAAAGCTTATAATAAATTCTTTTTTTGTCAATTAAAACTTTTTTTTAACTTAACATCAAACCAACCCGCAATTAAATAATCTTTTTCAGCCACTTCACTCACCCTGTCCCTTCCCTCTAGCAATTTGTTTTTTATCCAAAGACCATCCAAACCATCTATTTTCATTCCCTCTTTCCACTCCAGAAACACCAAACTCAACAACAATTCCAAAAGTGAGATCTACGTGCACAATAGCTGTTTGACGCCCTATGACCGAGACGTATCCATCCAATCTCACCTGGCCGAGCGAGTTTTCTCTTTGCCTCTCTCAAGCACCTCCCTAAACCACCAACTGCAGTGTTCAGTGCTGGTCAAGCTGGCCCAAACCAAAGTGCACATAGATCGACCCTACCTGGATGCTCTAGTCTACAGGGACCAGAGCTGGACCACTGGATTTGGAGCCAAGCACCTCAGATCTGCCCAACAAGTATGTGTCACTGTTCAATTGGTCAATTCAAGAAGTGGCGCTAGTGTGGCTTCCTCATGCTCTTTTGGCCCTAGAGACATGTTCCCTCAGTCCTGTTTGATTAGACAGGAAATTCCGTTTTCCTGGTTTGAACTTAACAGTGGTGGCAGAAAAGAGCACAGAAGTTTTGATGAAGAGCAGCAAGATAAACAGGTAGATTAAAGCCTCGTCTCTAATGAAGGGGGAATTTTTCACACCATCTCACTCGTAAATGTCCTTTTCTCTCTTGAAAAAATTTGCATTTGGTATAATCTTGCAATAGAGGAACGCAGCTACAAAACAAACTACAGGGTGAGTAAAGATTTTCTAACACTTTTAAATGGTCATAACTTTTTTTAAAGGCCGTTTTTTGAAATTCTGTGAACACAGATCGACTCAGTTTTTGATGACAATTTTTTTGGTATATAATGTGAAAAACACGATTTTCGCTTGGTCCCCCTGTTGTTTGGCTCCTGGTCTGTAGGTGGCCTTTGGATGGATTAGGTCAAAACCACAGGAGGGCCCAAGCGAAAATCGTGTTTTTTACATTATATACCAAAAAAATTGTCATCAAAAACTGAGTCGATCTGCGTTCGCAGAAATTTAAAAAAACGGCCTTTAAAAAAAGTTATGACCGTTTAAAAGTGTTAGAAAATCTTGACTCACCCTGTATTCGTGAGATATTTATGATCTAAAATATTTTTAAAAATGGATGAATCAGTACCGTAGAGCAGCACTCAGATCTATGCCTCAAGTGTGATGCTGTGGAGTGCGGATCAGCTCAATTTATCCACATTAAAAAATATCTTTTTTTAGCAATATTTCATTTTTCAGCCGTGTTGTTTAGCTGCAAGATGACACCAACTGCATAGTTCTTTAATGGAGAAAAAAGTTATGGGCATTTCCGAGCGAGAAGATATAAAAATATCTTCACTCACTGTGTATGAGGCTTAAGTTTAAGGAACTTATTCGGAAAGGGCCACATTTTTTTTTGTGAAAATTCGGGTGATACACAAAACACATCATTTTTAAATCTTTATTATTCGAACACATCGTATTCCCACACACAATCGAACACTTGGCGAATACTTATTTCACCGTTAACACATACGAACACTTCACAAATATGACTCCACAGATAATATAGCGCATCAGTGCCCTCGAACTTATTTTTCCACAGATACTCAGAAAGGAATAGGACGAAAAGATGACGATGAGTGCCACCACGGTTACGATTGGCTTGCTTAAACTTTCCCCATGCTGATTCAATTGACTGCGTATAGACGTCTGGATTGTCGGGCGGTGGGAAGAAAATGGATGTCGACCAAAAGTGACGAAAAAAAGAATGACATATTTTGATTTCAAAAATGTGGCCTCCTTTCCGAAGAAGTTTCAGTTTGAAGTCCTTTTTTTTAATCTTTTTGGAAATTTATAGACAGCGTCATAGGCTTTTAACCATTGAAGACCACTTTGAAAATGGTTATTTTTCATATGTCATGCGTATAAAAATTAACTTTTTCTGGCCGATAATATAACTATGCATAAAAAATGCGTAAACATATCAGGTCCATATAAGAATAGGTATCAGATAGTGACTGGGATGTGACTGGGCTTGAGGAACATCCCAACAAAATACTCAAAACGTATGTACTTTATACCCGTGTTTGGGGCCGGAAGATCCTTTTCCAAGTATGTTTGCGAGTCTATCAAGTCATAATTTGACAATAACAACCATCCAAATGGCGTGGCTAGACTTGAGCAATAAGGTTTGAGATCACATGATTTTATAATGCAATTTGAGAAATTGGGAGATTTGAACTGCAAGAAATGCGCCCGGAGATTCGCGCTGATCCTTTATGTGTTGCGACATTTTCGCCTCATGGTATGCAAACCAACGTATGCGACGCGAAAATTGCTCCGCAAGTTTTACAGCTATTAGACAAGAGACTGTGAGATTTGCGCACGAAGATTTGCGCTGCGTTTTTGTGTCCTGCAAGATTTGCGACGCAAAAATTGCCCTCCAATATTTACGACTGTTAGACAAGAGACTGTAAATTTTGAACTGCAAGATTTGCGACCAGTATCGTCCACGCTTGGATTTTCTCAAAAGTCACATCAAAATCTAAAATGTCTAAAATGTTTAAACCATCAACCGGTTGATTTGACCTTTGGTTGATCAGCAGGTTGAATAAATGGTCAGCCAGCAGGATAATTTTGGTAAAATTTTTGGTTCATTGTAGGGTTCGGATCTCAAAAATTAAAAAATCAGACAAATATAAAAAAATCAGATTTTGGGAATAAGAAAGAGATTTTTATAAAAAATATGCCAAAATCGCATAAGAACATTTTTCAAGGAGGGGGAAGGGGGGAAGTTTGGTGTCAAAATGATCCTCACATTCTTGGCTATCCAACAAAATTATCAGCGGAGGGTTTCACAGCTGCTGGAGCTTATTTACAGACTGAAATAGACTAATTTCCGAAAATCGGTAGTTTTTGGGGATTTTCTTTGAATGTTTTGATTGATATTTTCTGACTTTTTTTACAAGTCACACGTTTCATATACGAAAATGTAGCCAAGATTCTGGGCTTTCATTTAAGCTATCATACAGAATAAAAGCTTTTTTGTAGTTAGAGATAAAACTAAAAAACAAGATCAGAAAACATAATAGGGGCAAAAGTTTAATCAAAAAAAGCGCCGCAGCCAAAAATTTTGTGCGAAGCATTGTCGGGAACTTACATATGTGAAAAATCAGACAGATCAGACACATATTTTAAAAATCAATATTTCTGATTAATCAGACAGTTCGAAATAAATAAAATTTCGCCCCTCAAATCAATACATTTCTGATTGATCAATACAGATCCGAACCCTGGTTTATTGCCACCGGTTGATCAACCGGTTGATAAAAGTGATCAACCGGTGGCCCAGCGGTAAATCAACCGGTTGATAACGCCGGTTGGTTGGCCAAGACTGTTTGTGACGCAAGATTTGCGCTTCATCTTTGATTTCCTTGATTTTGAAGGCTTTTGCGAGTTCTGTTTTTACAGCCTTGTCCCAAAAATTGCAAGTATTCCGATTTAGCCAATCGTTTTTGAAAAACCCTCCCATTTTGGCCATAAAAAATCTTGCGTCGCATATCTTGCAGTTCAAATGTCACAGTCTCTTGTCTAACAGCAGTAAATCTTGCGGCGCACATTTTGGCGTGCAAATCATCAGGCGCACTTCTCGCAGTTTAATTCTCACGTTCTCTCATCTAACAGTCGTAAATCTTTCAATGCTTGTTTGTATATTGCTTGTACATCACCTGTCGCAAATCATATTGCTCAAGTCTTGCCATGCCATCCATATACCGTATTTTCTCTAATTAACGCCCCCCCCTGATTCAAAATCGTGTTTTTGGCATTGTGTTTTTGACCGACTTTTTGATCACTTCTCTCAGGCAAGTTACCGCCCATTTTGTAGCCAGAAAGATGAGCTATTAAATGGTTGGTAACTTGCCTGAGAGAAGTGATCAAAAAGTGGGTCAAAAACACAATGCCAAAAACACGATTTTGAATCAGGGGGGGGGGCGTTAATTAGAGGAAATACGGTAACCATATAAAGCCATAAATAAACTGATTTAGCTTGCAACCGTGTCCTACTCAATCGACACCCATTGTTCTTCTAGTCAACAGTTTATGCTTTTAACTGATCAAGCCAATGTGGAGCTGATTTCTTCTGACATCTCCTCTAAACTTCAATCTATTGAGCTGCATTCTTACAGAAATGAGTAAGTAGAAAAAAACCAAAAGTAGTTCATTTTAGTTTTACCAATTCCAGACACATCACCTTGTTGAGCCCGTCCAACCTTTCTTTCACTTCCAACTCTATGAATGCCCTGCTCATTCGTTACAACAGACACACTAGCCAACAGCTACAAGAAAAAATTGCCGAAATATTGCCTTATTCATCACCTGCCACTCATACAAATCCAATTCTATTTGCTCAAACTAAAAGGTCTTCCACCACTTTGGTCAGTAATGCCACTGCGTTATCTCTAGCTGCTATTCGCATAAGGCAATTTTTTTTTAAAGTTAACAAAATTAAATTTATTTTTACTTACTTACTTTCGTACCTAATTTGATTTGTATCAAAATTTACTTTTTTTGTACTAAATTAGCCAAAACCACAGGGAGACCATGCTCTTTTAGAAAAAATTCCAATAATGGCTGTTTCTACGGCGTTTGGAAAATTTCTAGCTATATCTATTAGGTTGCACAATAAGTTTTGAGAAAAAGTACGTGGATTCGCTTGAATTTTCAAAGTGCATCATTTGACACATTTGACAATGATGTCTCTACGTGTCATATACCATTTTGTAGCCCGTTCCCTCCTCTTTTGAATGTCGTATTAACCGGCTCTTTGTTATTAAAAAATTGGACCAAAAATAAAAAAACAAATAATTTCTCAAGTTTGGTAAATTCATGCACATTTTTTGTTTTCCTATTTTTGATCCTATTTTTTATAACAAAGAATTGTTCAATATCACATTTTAAAGAACAGAGAACGGGCTACAAAATGGTATATGACACGTAGAGACATCAAATGTGCCAAATGATGCACTTTGAAAATTAAAGCGAATCCACGTGCTTTTTCTCAAAACTTATTGGACGACCTAATACTTTAAGAGAGCAAGGTGACCCCAATTTTTTAGACCTGAAATGTCACCTTTAACTCAAATTGCAACCCTAAGTCAGATCTTTTTGTGAAAAAATGATATTTGGCAAAAGTTCTCTAAGCATGCTAGAAATGCCGTAGAAAAAGTATAAAGTCATTATTGGAATTGTTTTCTAAAAAAGCCTGCTCTCCCTTTGGTTTCGGCTAATTTAGTACAGAAAAAGTAAATTTTGGTACAAATCAAATTGAGTATAAAAATGTAAATTTGATGCAAAAAAAGTATCGCCTAATTTTAAAAGCGACAATTTCGAACAGAAAAATTTTTTGTATGTTAAGGATGATAGACTTACGCAATTAGGTTTTCAGAATGTGGATAGATCCGAAATTTGAGGTGATTTCCGCATCTCCACTAGAATCCGACTGCTGGGAACAGCAAATAGAAACTGCCACAAATCACAATGAATACACCATATTTACACTCAGATTATTGCCTAAGGAATTGGAAACAAAAGGATTGAAGAAGCAAAAAGAGAATCTACTAGAAGAAAAAGAAGAATATTTGTTTGGTTTGATGCTGAGACTCAAAAAACTTGCGCATTCTTTTAATCCGGAAAAGGACCAATCCACATCTCAATCTTCTGAGGAGCAGACTCCTGACACCAAAGAAGCTGTGGTATATTGGTCAGTCAAGCTATTCAATGATGAGAAGCTGGATGTCGACGGTAATAATTATGGAGAAGAGGAAGAAAAGTTGACAGCTCAAAATTGGAACCACAATAATTCTTACAATGCTCAAAAACTCAGTGTCACCAAGTTTCCGATAGTGGATGTGGACACTGTTCACGTGATTGTGCCTGTTATTAAGGTTAGTTTTTGATTGATTAAAAATATTATTTGCTGCCTTAAGAAAATCATGAATTTTTTTAAAAATCTCAATTTTTTGAATATATGCCAAATCTTGTGGCTGGGTACTGCAGTGCGTGATGGCTCGTTAAATGGAGTATTTTACATTATAAACGGTCTTTACTCCAACTGTGAGTTTCTGAACAAGCAATTGGGGATATATTTACATGGATTAAAAAAAATCTGAGCTAGTTGGCGACGATGGGCTCTAAAGTGTCACAGTTGACGCTTCTATAAACAAAACCATGCAATTTCGTTTCCGCCTAGGGTCCAACACTTTTTGACCCAGTTTTTTTGGGGCTGCGGTAAATTGATCCTCGGTAAATTGATCCTCCACTTTTTGTCTTGAAAGGAATATTTTGAGGGAATTGAAATTTTTTAGTCTGAACCAACCAAACGAAGTGGTCGTCCACTTTGTGCGAATTTTTTTTACGTTTTTCATGTTCCAAAACCTGTTTTCTGGACTAACTCGGGCATGCTGAAGATGGTTTGATAGTGGTAAAATGCCGTTTTCTCGAGTATTTTTTGAGTTTTGGGAAATAATTGATTTCACCAAAATTTCACCAAAATCAATTATTGTCCAATACTCAAAAAAATACCCGAGAAAACGGCATTTCACCACTATCAAACCATCTTCAGCATGCCCGAGTTAGTCCAGAAAACAGGTTTTGGAACACGAAAAACGTAAAAAAAATTCGCACCAAGTGGACAACCACTTCGTTTGGTTGGTTCAGACTGAAAAGTTTAAGTTCCCGCAAAATTTTGAAGGTAAACAAAGAAAGAGTGAACAGAAGTATGCATAAATGATTTCGTGTCAAGACAAAAAGTGGAGGATCAATTTACCGGGGATCAATTTACCTAGAGCCGTTTTTTTGAGTCTTTTACTGATTTTTTTTAAATTATTTTTTTGGACCAGACTGTCAAAACAGGATTAGTAAAAGACTCAAAAATAGGGTCGAAAAAGTGTCGGGCAGGAACGAATTTGAGGGGGTTTCGTTAACAGGCATGCCCGTGCGTTCAAAATTGGTGCCCATCAATTCAAAAATGTTTGGATTTCTGTGAGGATTTTTTGATTGGGTTCTTAACAAAAGTATACTTAAAATAAAATTGTAGGCCTTGTTTTGGCAGAAACCATGTTGAAAAATCCATACAGAAGTTCAATGAGTAGAAAAGTTTTTTTAATTGGCGAACACCAATTTTGCGTCGACTGTACGAAGATGATTTTTCATTCAAAATCACATAATCCAAGACTTTTTCAGAACTTAAATCTGATCAACACAGCCATCTTCTCCAACACTCACATTTCCATGCCTTTGCGAGTGTTTTCGATCACAGAAGGAGGTCTCCTACAGGATGTCACATCCAATTCTCACTGCCTTAGTGCCGAAACCCATGTGCTGAAGACCTCGCCCATTTGCTCATCCATCTATTTAGATGGATCAGAGACTCAAGGCTCCAGCAAAGTGGCTGTGCACATCCAACACCTGTCACTCACCGCTAGTGTCCACTTCAAAGTGTGGTTTGCTCAACTTCCGGTCACTATACAAGTGTCTGATCCAGTACTCAACGCTATCGATGGCTGGAAAATTTCCAATCCTAAATACTCACATCAATTCCTGGCTTCCAGCGGGTCTTTCAAAAGTAATAAGAAAAGGAGATATCAAAGAAGCAAAAGAAGGTCTTCATCTACTTCCAGCCCTGCTTGCCATAATTTAAGACGTCAGCAAGCTGAAGTCAGAGTGTTGGCATCATTCCAAGTGCTGGACCAAACCAACAGTCAACAAATTTATCTTACTGGGGATGATTTTGAAGCTGAAAGTCTTATGTTGGATATTACTCAACAAGCTAAAGGAATGCTTCAGGCAGTTAATTCTGAAGTAAGTGTTTTTGTATTGAGGGGGGTGGGGGTGGGTTGTGGAAGCTGGGATATCTCGAGATATGCTCAACACAAAATGGGCAATTCAAATTTTTATATTTCATATGTGGTTTTAGAGCCATATTTTGTCGACAACCCGGCGTTTCGATGTCGAACAAACTTGTGCAGAATTAAAAGTTGGATTAGCATCATGAATGCCAAAATCTCAAATTTTTTTCGGAAAATGACTTAAAAAAAAACGGAAAAGTAATACAAAAAAATCAACCTTTTCTCAACTTTTTTCTTAAAGCCTTTTTTCACTAACTTAAAATTGCCTGACCGGTTCGGGTACACAGATGTTTTGGAAAATTACCTGGACCATATTTGTGTCCAGGTCCCCAAAAAACTAAATATCCGGTAACCAGACTCAGCAAAGTTACCGTATTTCCTCTAATAGGAGCACCGGTGCGCTTATTTTTCAAGCCCCCCTCTAGGGGGTGCGCTTATTTTGAAATTTTTGCGTGGAATCCAAAATCAAAAAAGCGGAATCGGTAGAGCTCGCGGGGGTTCACAACCCCCCCACGGGGAAGGGTCAGGTGGAGGAGATAACTTCATATTCGTGTTTCTCGACCCCGATTTCATGAGAAAGCCGGCTGTTTTTTGGTTCTGAGAAAAACAAAATTTTTCGAACCACAGGGGGGTATCATGGTTTATTCAGTCAAAATTTGAAAATTTTGAATTGGCGCCTTTCGAATTTTAAAGGGATTAAGGGCTGTATTGGGAAGGGAATAAAAGGGGGCCACTAATCACACAGGGGCCACTAACAAAAAAGATGTTGAACATAGTTTTGAATACTGGGCCTATCGCATAAATAAACTCTGGTATGCATGCTTTTTTATGCATCCAGAGTCACTGTCGAGTGATTTGTGTCCAAGGTATGTGGGTGTGCGCATCTCAACTCCAAGCCCCCTCTATGCATCCAGAGTCTCAAGCCCCCTGCGCCGCCTTCGGGGGAGCAGGGGGCTTGAGAGTTAGAGATGTGCGCACTCACTTGACTTAGACATGATTCCGAGAAGTACTCTTGACCATAAAGTGCATACAGAGTCTATTTTTGCCACGGGAATTGTAAACTGCAACCCTCGCGGGAATTAAGAAAACGCAAAAAAACCTGTTCGAAAAGAAAATTCTGCTCCGAGATACAGACCCGCTTATTAGAGCGGGTGCTCCTATTAGAGGAAATACGGTACCTGCCCGCATGCCACCCTACTGAGCGTAAACAAAATTATTCATTTGAACAAAAACATTTCACTATGTAATTTGCCATTTTAGATAATCTTTTTGTTCTGGCATTCTAACGGCAAAGTATTTGCAATTGGAAAAAATCCTGGCTCTACACGGATAACTTTGCCGTCCCTGCATCAACAACAAGAAGAATATGGGAGCACTTCCATAGTAGTGTCAGATGAACGTGTGAGCCCAAACTATGTCTCAGTGCAAGTTATCCAAGATGCTGAGCTTAAACTTCATGAAAAGTTGCCCCACTTCCAACCCCTTGCATCAGTCTTTGAAATCAGTCAGATCATTCACTCCCGCTTGCTACAACAATACCAAAAGGCTGGCTTAGAAGTCCAAATTACATATTCAGATGGTCAGATGGAGTCTCTCAAAGACATGGACCATTTAGAATATACACTGAGGCTCTATTCCAATGCTGACTATGCAATAAAAATAACAAAAACCGAGTCTTTTCAACCAGTGGAGTTCATTGCTGTGCATAGTTTACAGGTATCGTTTTTGTTAGTAGTCCTACTACAGTACACTCTCCATATACTTTTGTTCTCCTACAAGTTTGTTCTCGCCTACGGTCCGACACTTTTTTACTCCATATTTTGAAGTCTTTTGCTAGTTATCCGCAATTAGCCTCGTTTAAAAATAGCAACAATTTCGATTTTGCAGGTTTTTTTTGTCAATGGCAACTGTTTTGCCGAAAAGAACCACGGCTCTCGATATAACAAACACTATTTAAAAAGGTACTTTATATCGCGCCTCGCAAGCCTTTTCGGCAAATCTGCTGCCATTCACATAAAAAATTGGCAAAATCGAAATCCGTGCAATTTTTCAGACTGGGTTAACCAAAACTTTAAAATCTGCGGTAGAATAAGTGTGGGACTCTAGGCAGGAACGACCTTTTTGGGTAATTGAGAGTCGGCTGTAATAGTTCCCCGTTTTGCGTCTCACTGATATTACACAACAAGAGGCAACAGACGCCTATCGACGCCTTCATCGTGCTAGTACATACTAATAGAACACAAAAATCCTTATTTTCAGCCCACGGAAGAAGCTATGCTAACTGTTGAATTACACACACCAAAAATTTGTTGGTTGGAAGCCTCAAGTGGTCAGAAAGATCATGGATATAGCTCAAAACTAAATGCCGGATTGTTTGCATCTGGTTCAACCAACGTTTGGGTCAGATTTCAAGAGGATGGCAATCAATTAAGTGGTGCACTGCAAGAACAAGAAGATGATCTGCCCTCTTTTCACCCTCTCAAAATGCACTCCATGCTGGCTATTTGCCTGATTGTGTTGCTCTTGCTCACTCTTCTCTGTTTAATTGGCCATGGATATTCCGGACTGCATTTTGGATTGCACAATGGTTATGAAAAGCTAGTTGCTCCATTGCTGGCTAGATTGGGATCCAACCAGTCCATTTCGTCAGCATCAGCAGCCATGAACAGTGGTCATGACTGTGTGTCGGGAGTGAGTTACGCTGGCAGTCTGTCTCAAGGCACTGGAACTGCTAGAAGCAAAGGGTCTAAAACAGTGGAGAAGGAGGGCAATAAAGAGTGGATATGGTTGCCCAGGAGGCAGGTGGTCGAGTATAATGCCAGTATAGGTGAGTTATTGCCAAAAAATTGGTAAAGGAATGTTTTAGCAAATTTTTTCATAGTTAATGTTTCAAGGTTTTTTTGAGAGTTTGTCCTAACATACACTTTTTCATTTTTTTTCAAATTCTGACACGTTTTTCGGATTCCTCGTCCAATTTTGGCATAGAAAGCTCAAGTTCAGGCCTAGGTTCAGGATAGGTCAACGTATGTTAGGACCAACCTGAAAAATACTTTGAAACATTAACTATGAAAAAAATAACTGAAACGTTAACGCACCGAAAAATTTTAAATTATAAAAAATAGAACATTTTTATATATTACAGGTAGCCGTTACTCGCAGCGCTCAACCCTAGGTCTATCCACCGACCGAGCCTACAGCCGAGAATCTTCCAGCTCTTCTAACAATTCCGGGGCCTCAAATCCTCTGCACAAATGTGATGAAGAATATCCACAAGGCTACAAAAAGCCCAGAAAAAGAGGTTCTGAACCACCTCCATGTCAGGCAATCAGCTACCATGGGTCTGAGATCAGCGTTTTCCTGGCTCCAAACCAACAAAAAGAGGCCAAGGTGGCGGTCAATGCAGACAAAACGAGTGACAGCTGGAGAAGGAGGTGTAGCACAGGCGAAAAAAGACACCTTTCCTCCAAAAATGTCAATGGAACCAGCCATTCTATAGAAGCAGCTACTTCATCTGGATGTTTTTCTACTTCAGATGTGGGGTGTGAAAGGGAATTCAAATGCTATTCTTCAGAACTGGAGCTAAGAAACACATTAAAAAAACATTCTAAAAGCAAAACTGTGAGACAACACTCTCACAGTAGTTCTAACAATGGCTCTGGAACTTTGAGAAAAGACAGTTTGTTGATGCGGCACTCAAGTGATCGCCAATACCCTGACAATAATAGTAAGTGCATGTTATTACGCGCATATAACGCATCCCTGAAATTGATTTTTTCTAAATTTAGGGGGTGCTTTAAAAGCTTTTTGTCCCATACAACTAAAACTAACTCAGGATGAACTTCCCATTTCCCTCAGTCAGGATCGTGTCCGTCGGTAACTGTGGAATTTCTCGTGTACTGTACAGTCAAACCTGGGTTATCCGACACCCAAAGGGACCGCCCTTATGGTGTCGGTTAAACGAGGTGTCGGATGACTGGGGTGTAGGTTTACCAGGCCAACCAAATCGGGATCATGGTGTCGGATAAAAGAGGGTGTCGGTTAACTGGGGTGTCGGATAACCCAGGTATGACTGTATGACAATTTCTACAGTTGTTACCGATACGAGATCCGAAAATACCTCAGATTTTCGTTTCGAAATTAAAAACTCAATGAAAAATACCGACCATTATTTCTTGTTGAGTTCTTATTGTGTTATTTTTAAAAGGACTCATATTAAAAGAACTTTGGAAAGATTGTGTTTTGTATAAATACGGATAAATGTCGGATTCTTTCAAATAAAATTTTTGTGGTATTGTGTTTTTTCCATGGTTTTTTCCAGATTTTTTTAAAAATTAACCTTTTATTCAGGGGTCCGATTATATCCCTTAATTAAAGGCATTGCCCTTAATTTGAAAATTTTGCCTTTAATTTTTTTTTGAAAATAAAGGAACATTTTGACGAATGTTATGAAAGTTATGACTACTTGCTTGGGCAGAAAGAGTCGTTGAAAGCAGGAAAGGGGGGAGAAAAATATGTTGTTCGTCAATAAAGTTGTTTTTTTGCTGATTTTTGTCGGGTTTGAAGCATAGGGACAACATGCCTTTAAGTTGCCTTTATTTTGGTGAAAATTCCTTTAAATTGCCTTTATTTTTGACACTAGATGCCTTTATTTTTGACACTAGATGCCCTTATTTTAGAAATTCTCGATCGAACCCCTGACCTCTTACAACTTTTAAAGCCTAACGCCACAAAAATTTCATTTGAAAAAAAAAACCGACAGCATTTTGACACAACTTAATACTTTCCTGCATACTAAAAAGTAATTTTGACCCAATGATTTGCAGAAAGTCTACCCCCTGTGCATTCGTATGAGCGAAATAAGCTTTTGGAAGAGTTCGCCGAAGACTGCAGTGAACATGAATACAGCCTCAATTACACTTCCAGCCCAAATGTATTTCCCAAAACCAGGAGAAGAACAACAGAATGTGATGATCACTCATTTAACTCCGAGCACAGATACTCCGAGACTTCTAACAAGACCATTATTTTTGCTGATACACTACCATATAATAATTCTGCTGATAGAAAACTAAGAGAGACATTTGCATAGATTACAAAAATTAAAATGATAAATAATAAAGTTCCTTTACAAATA
The DNA here is from genome assembly GCA_029231635.1 of Ditylenchus weischeri. NCBI lineage: Eukaryota > Metazoa > Nematoda > Chromadorea > Rhabditida > Anguinidae > Ditylenchus > Ditylenchus weischeri. Next base: position 69,345 of record JAMRYI010000700.1, read on the forward strand.
ATAAATAAATAACTTAGATGTGTAAATGTGAAGTAAATCAAAAGTTTGGCTCAAGCACATAATAATCTTGGTCGACTGAAAACCATTCCAACTGTCAACCGCTTTTTTTTAAATTCGATCCCATTAACTACACTCGCCTTTGGATGTAACGTCACCCCAAGAAGTTGGTTCCCGCCTAGGGTCCGATACTTTTTTACCCCAGGTTTTTAGTCTTTTGCCAGTTGTTTTTGGCTGCTCTAGTCCGAAAATAGATTACGAATAGGTAACGCAAGGATTAACTATTGAAAAAAGGGTGATGTTATAAAGTTATGAAGTTATGTTATGTTATTCTTTACGGCGAAATAGCCGCCTTTAACAAAAGCTACCGGCAAATTCGTAATCATTGCAATTTTTTGGACTAGACCAGCCAAAAACAAGTGGCAAAATACTTAAAAATCTATAAAATGGTAAAAAAATTGTAGGAATCGTTTGCAGGAAACGTTACACCCGGAGTCGACTGTATAAGAATATTGTAGTAGAATGAAAGTAAAAGTGTAACACACTCCAAGGATTGCAAACGCTTTATTCATCATAATTTAATAAAAAAACATTTTACTTTATAAAATTTCGTGATCAGTCACTGTTTCTTAGTGATATGAAGTAGTAGAGCCTGAAAAATATTTTTGAAGCTAACAAACTCTAATTTGTATGTTACGTTTCAAGTCAGGCATTCCAGCCAAAGCTCCACTTTCAATGCCACACTCATTTGTACCTCTTATGATGCGGAAGAAACCTTGCTCGCCCCAATCAGCATTCCAGCTATTGGCTACAAGCCAGTATGGTGTACCCTTCTCTTCACCCCAGCCCATCATTTTGACTACATGACCTCCTTGGTAATGTCCAGTTACATGCTAAAATGTTGTAGTAATATGATTTTTTGGCCCTATTTTATATCGGGTACTGCTTTTTGAACTCGGTCCCCCCTATTGTTTTTTCAAAACTTTTTATAACATGACAACTACCGTATTTCTTCTAATTGCCGCACATGTGCGCTTATTTTTCAATCACCCGAAAATCGGAAATTTTCAAATTCGATCTAGAGATTTTTGTGTGCTTAACCAAGATCTGAAAAGTGGAATCGGTAGAGCTCGTGGGAGTTAAGAAAATGCATCAAACAGTTTAGCAAAATATTCACTCTGCTCCGAGATATAAGTCTTTAAAGTTAGGGGTGTGCGGTAATTAGAGACTGTGCGGCAATTAGAAGAAATACGGTAACCTATAACACAAAATATCAATCTTCGCATCAATAAGTCTTGCGCATACTTTTCCTATGTTGAAATATTCAAAGTTAAAAAAATTTGCTGGAAATTACAAAAATAACAACAGGGGGACCATTTCAAAAATCGATACCCAATATAGTCAATTTTCATCTTCTTCTAACAAAACAAGGCCTAGAATTTAATTTTGGGTATAGTTTTGTTAGAAACACAATCAAGAAATTTAGTGATTAGGAAATTTTTTTGAATTGGCGGACACCAATTTTGAACGCGTGGGCATGCGTCTTTAAAAAGACCTGAAACGTGGGCATTTATGGTCGCGGGTAGGGTTGTCCAGTCCGAATATTCGCGAATATTCGGGAGCAACATTCAAACAACTGCATTGTTGACTGAGAGTTGACTGTATTGTGATGGTTGACTGTATTGTTGACTGAGAGTTGACTGTATTGTGATGGTTGACTGTATTGTTGACTGAGAGTTGACTGTATTGTGATGGTTGACTGTATTGTTGACTGAGAGTTGATTTATTGGGATAGTTGACTGTAGCACAGTTTGCAAAAAAGTAGTAAGACGTATTCGCGAATATTCCGAATATTCGCGGCCATTTCAATATTCGCCCGAATATCCCACTATAGTTGCGGGTTTCAATACCACTGGGTGCATACTAGGCCAGATTTTACACTCAAGATATATTTTCTAATGTTCAAAGACTTAGTGATTTTGAAAAAAAAATCTTAAAACCTGATACCAATATATATCTAAAAAATTATATCAAAGCAGCCAACCAAAATCCCAAACCCAAAAGTATGACTCGCCTTTTTTCTTTGCTAGCCAACCAAGTCAGACGGATGTTGTTTTTATATGAAGTTTCGACTGCGATTACCAAATTTTCTAAGCCTTACCAACCGAGATCTCGTGGCGTTACAAAAATGTTCATATGAAAACTAAACGCAGGTCAGCTTCCAAAGCCTTGAAACAATAGACTAACCTTGTAAATACCGCTGGTGTAGTGAGCAAAATCTTCAAAGACTTTAAAGCTGACTGTTATTGGACCGTTAGTAATTAGCTCTTTTTGAATTGCCTCCACGTCATTGTCAATACTATATGAGGCAAGACCTCAATAATATAACTTTTAATTTACATAATTATTTTTTAAATTAAATAACCAAAGTATTTGTCTTGCTGATAGCTTTTGTTGTAGCCCTTTCGGCAGCTTGCTTCACATTTAGGTGTTTGGTAATCTTGTGAAAGACAAGCAGAGTAGGTGGTGTGGTTGTTGTGGTGTTCACACATTGGCAAAGGATAGGGCATACAGCCTTGGTGTTCACTGTAGTCAGAACCAGTGACTATACCTTCTTGCTCGTAGAAGGCATATGCTTCATCCTCATATCCTCCATCACACCTAAAGTTTTATTTAAAGGGAACTAAAATTTGAAATACAGTCGAACCTCGACATAACGACACCCCAAAAACCCCCCGGACCCCCAAGGGTCCGACACTTTTTTTACTTCGATTTTTAAAGGCTTTTGCCAGTTCTGTTTGACAGTCCGGTCCCAAATATCGCAAGGATTGCAATTTTGCCGACCGTTTTTAATTAAATAATTTTGCCACTAAAAAAGCAAAACCTCGATATAACGACACCCTATTTTCGAAAAGGGGTGTCGTTATATCGAGGTTTTGCTTTTTTAGAGGCAAAATTATTTAGTTTTTGAAAAACGACTGGCAAAATTGGAATCCTTGCGATATTTGGGACCGGACTGTCAAAACAGAACTAGCAAAAACCTTCAAAATCGAGGTAAAAAAATGTGTCGGACCCAAGGCGGGAACAAACTTTTTGGGGTGTCGTTATATCGAGGTTTGACTGTAGTCTGAATTCCAATTATTGGGTACCGCGGTTTGTACAAGCTCACTGAAAACTTATAAAAAGTGAGATTATATTTCAAAAAATTTCATATAATTTTGCGTTTCGTAAGCTCAACCTCTCTTAAACATTTAAAAACCCTATATTTCATGAACTCAAAAAGCCCCAACCTTAGTGAATCTTAAAAATGTCCTTTTTTTTTTTCGCAAACTGCGACACGACGCAGAGCTGATGTATCATAGCTCTAATAGGAATATTGTATATTCTAGGGTGGTATTTTGGATTGCTATTTGACCATAACTTTTTTTGACTAAATTTAAACAATGGTTTTTTGTACTCGATTTAACATGCAAAGGAGATTCACGGATATTAAAACACGCAGAAATGTTTGTTTTAGCTTTTGGAAGAAATTTTGGGTGAAATTGAAAAACTCTCAAAATTTGACTAGAAAGACGAATTCCGGACTTAAAATGGCTTCTATTTTCCATAGATGCCATATTTTTTTTAAATGTACCCCAACTTTGCAGAGCAGATCCAGAGCTACATTTTGGTATATGACTCATCCTCTGAAATGCAAACCTCTGCATTCTCATGCTAAAAGAAGTTTATGTAATTTATTGAATTATATTTGACGTAAAGTCTTGACTTTTGTCTGGCCTGTACAGTCGACCCTCGATTTAACGACACTTTCAAAACGATTTGGCTGGTCTTAGTCAAATTAGATAGAAACTGACCCTCTATACAACGACCCTCGATTTAACCATAAACTCGATTTAACGACACATTTTTTCGGTTCCTGCTAGGAAAAAGACTCTCGATTTAACAACTCAGAACTAATTTTCCTCGTCTCAACTCAAAAAAAGCTCATATTTTAAGTTTTGTCACCATCGTGTATTGCTTTCAGTATGATATGATTTCCACTAGAACTTAAAAAGCAAAAAAAAATTTGAACTCCAACATCTAGAAACTGGTAGAAATGTGACAAATTTAATCATATGTTGAATGAAGAACGTTTAAAAACTTTGAAGCCGAAAAATTTTGACAACTTTTTCGATATTGGTTGATCACGGCCTTTCAAAATGGGCAGTAGGTGAGTTTTCTCAAAATTTCATGGCGCATTGGATAACTCGTCCATTTTGTTGCGTAAACACTAGAAAAAGGCTATTTTCCTTGGGATTTGGACACCTTCCATTCAGGGGTCCGATTATATCCCTTAATTAAAGGCATTGCCCTTAATTTGAAAATTTTGCCTTTCATTCATTTTTTGAAAATAAAGGCACATTTTGACGAATGTTATGAAAGTTATGACTACTTTCTTGGGCAGAAAGAGTTGTTGAAAGCAGGAAAGGGGGGAGAAAAATATGTTGTTCGTCAATAAAGTTGTTTTTTTGTTGATTGTTGTCGGGTTTGAAGCATAGGGGCAACATGCCTTTAAAGGAGCATGTTCACGCAGTCACATTCAAATGTTGAAATTTGAATTCCCGGGGACCAATCCTTCAAGTGGAATTCTACCACGAATTGTTTTTTTCAAACAAATTTTTTTCCTTTTCAAACAGTTTTCTGTTTCTCACCCAGTTTTTCGAATTTACTCACGCCTTTTTTTCCAAATTCTCACGTTACAGTGGGGATTCCATCCGAAAATCCATCGATACTGTCAGTGCTGGTCTCAAAGTTAGTCATTGATAAAGATTTGGACAAGACAGAAGATGAGCGTCTTGATATGCTGCATCAGTACTTCTAAGGAGGATGGTACTATTTTGGTAGGTGTTTCAGTTGCTTTCATAATTGATTTTTACTGTGACTATTTTTCAGGATGGGAAGGCTATTGCTAACGAAGCTGAGCGTTTGGAATTGAAAACGAAAGCTCCGTTTCTCTTGGCTCAAGTGCTTTTCGACACGGATATGATCAATCAAATCAAGCTGCATCGTGGTCTATTTCTTCGCTTCTGTTTGGATGATAAAAAGGTCGGTTTATATATATACTATATATTTTTATTGTGCTTAGTTGGGGCGATTTACAAACAAATCTTAGGCTCAGCGTTACTTGCTTGGTGGAATAGAGCTGAAGATCTTCGAGAATAAGAAAGTGCTCTTGCCGAAGACAGCCCATATCGTCAAGGCGCTCTACGATCTCGACTTATGCGACGAGGAAACTATTCTTAGCTGGGGTTCTAAGGTGAGATAGGTCTTCTGACTCACATATTTTAACGATCTTTTATTTTAGCCGAAGAGCAAACATGTGACGAAAGATTTTATGAAGGAGCTTATCAAGACGGCTAGTTCGGTTTGTTTTCTGTTAGCGTCGTAGCATAGATACAAATTATTTTAGGTGATTAAATGGCTGCAAGAAGCTGAGGAAGAGGGGGATAGCGACACCGATGAATCCGTAAAGTATGAAGAGGGAAAGAAAAGCATTTATGAAAAGAAACCCAATGACAGCGAAGATGACATAAATATTGATGACATCTAAAATTCTATTGTTTGAACTGCTCTGTTTGGTTCGTTCCTGGTTGTTGTAATAAAGATCGTTTACAAGAAGGACTGTTGTTGTGCGTGGTACCTAGAGAGAGCTTTCGGAGATGACTCGGAGAGGTTAACCGTGGAGCCAGCCAGGATTAAGTATGAGCACGATTATCGCAGAACCGAGCCTCCTCGCTAGAGTACAATGCCCATAACAAGCCCAACTGTCACAGCGACTCTTTGAAAAATGGGTGACATTCTATTTTGCTGGGACTTGAAATACAATTATTTTATAATTTAGATACCATCATGACATAAAAAACTCGTTAAAGTATTGGCTATGTTTTTGGTATACAAAAACATAGATATTTAGTTTGAATTTTACTTTCTAACTCAAATTTCAATACCAGGAAAACAGCTGGTTTTACCTATTCTCGTGTAATTTCCGAGTGACTTTTGTTCAATTTTTGTGCTGCTTTTCCGCCCATCTTGTAGCTTTTGAATTTCTCTACAATTACTGACCAGGCATCAAGCAGATAAACTGTCAGAGTACAAAAATTTCCCGTGCTTTCAGTAAAATTGTAAATTTTTCAGGAGGACCTTTTTATGAGCATAAAAGAAAATGCTGAGCTAAATATGTTCACTGCTCACCAGCCTGAAGAAAAACCATCCCCCGACCCTTCCCCCCACCCGTCAGAAAAAACCAAGGTACGCCTATGAGTGGATCTGATGCAGAAACAGATCTGATGCGAAAAAAGTAAATCTGGTGCAAGGAAAAATTGCCATGTCCCAAAATCAAAGAAATCCCCACTGTAACGTGAGAATTTGCAAAAAAGGCGTGAGTAAATTCGAAAAACTGGGTGAGAAACAGAAAACTGTTTGAAAAGGAAAAAATTTTGTTTGAAAAAAACAATTCGTGGTAGAATTCCACTTGAAGGATTGGTCCCCGGGAATTCAAATTTCAACATTTGAATGTGACTGCGTGAACATGCTCCTTTAAGTTGCCTTTATTTTGGTGAAAATTCCTTTAAATTGCCTTTATTTTTGACACTAGATGCCTTTATTTTAGCCCCTGCTTCCATTTTTCAATTTTTATGCAAATTTTTTGTTATTAGCCCGTTCGACGCGAAATTGAAAAGTAGAAGTAGGCCATAAATATCAGATTTAAAATCTTTCCTATAAAAATTTGAGTAAAGGTCAGACGAAAGTCCAGAACTTACGTCAAATATGAGGAAAAAATGAGGGGAATAATTTTCTTGCATGAAAAATGCGAAAAGTTGCATTTTTCAAGACGTTTTATGTAGCAAACAAAAGCTGAGAATCTCTTCTTTCATATTAATTAGATAAATTTTCTAAATATTAGAATTTTGAAAACTAGTAGCCATGTGAAGTCAAGAACCCGTTTTTTCTAGTCAAATTCCAAGAGTTTTTCGGTTTCCCGCAAAATTTATTTGAATTGTTGAGAAGTCACCTACTGCCCATTTTTGACTACTTTGTAAGGGCGTGTGATATCTTAACAAGCTTGATAATTTCACTGTTTTTAAAAATCCTTAATAAATTGTTCAATTTAATTGATAATTCTCTGGCCTTGGAAAAAAGGGTACTTGTTCGGTTGGGGGGGTCGTCCTGATATTTTTGACCAAATAATTTTTATTTCTGTTTTGAACAATAACAACTGAAAATCAAATATCGAGTTCACATTTGTAATCCTCATACAGCTCGATATACACTGATGAGGTCTATTCCAGTGTAAGAACATTTTACTATAACAATACCCTCAAGCTAATCAAAAAGAGTGCTGTTATATTGGATGTTGACTGCCCTCACTGATTTGGTTATGTGTTTGAATAAATTCTTAATTTGTTGGTGAATGACTAGAATATTTGTGAAAAAAACTCGATTTAACGACAATTAACTTGATTTTTGACTTAAGGACCCTCGATTTAGCGACCCTCTATTTAACGACACTTTTTTGCCGGTCCCCTGAGTGTCGTTAAATCGAAGTTTGACTGTGCTCATATTTTGGAAGGAAATTTGACAATCTGATATTTATGACCTACAGTTGACGCTCGGATTGACGACACCTTAAGGGACTGAGCCTGGGGTGACGTTAATCCGAGGTTTTTCACCGAAAAATTTTCCGTCTGACATTAATCTGAATTTTTTTATTGAGTAGTCATGAACCATGTCAATAACAATTGGGTGTCAATTAGGGTTTACATCAAAGTAATTTGTTATTTTCATCTGTTTGAGTTTCTTTAGATCTCTTTGTTTAAAAATCCACTGCCGGCACTTTTTGCACCAAGATTATATTTTTTATTTTTGGATTTAAAGTCGGCTCGAAATTTGTAAAATGACGTTAATCTGAATGTGTCGTTAATCTGAGGGACATTAATCTGGAAGTGCACTACAAGTAGTTTTAATCAGACCAACCAAACCACTTTAGAAGTGTCGTTCATCTGAACGTGACGTTAATTCGGGGTGTTGTTAATCCGAGCGTCGACTGCGTGTCTACTTGTGGATTTCACGTCAAATGAGCTAATAATAAAAAATTTGCAAAAAATTGAATAATAGTCGAAAGATGTCGAGAAGTGAGGTTGAAGGTAGCCGGAAGATAGCCTTATTTGATATGTAAATCCTGTGATAGAAAGCTTTGCAAACACGTCTCAAGGGGCTGAGCTAAAATTTTCGGGCGTTTTGAAAATCCGTGAGATTTGGATGGCGTGTCAGAAAAAATTTTTTGAAATTTTCCAGGGTCCTCTGTTTGGTTTAAAATTTGGATAATCAAAGGGGTTGGTGGATTGGGTGTTTACATGACACTGGCCTAGAGTTGATAAAATTACCGGTCCTAATCTTTCGCGGTAATATTACCGGTTATCATCTCTTTGTCGGTCATATTCTGGTCATAATCTTTTTATAATATTAAAGAAAATTTTATCGATCAATCTCTTTGCTTCAACGCCGACTTTCTTGTACTTCTAAAGAAATCTTATCAGTACCCTCAAATACTTTCATGCATTAACTAAACTTCAAATGCTTTTCCATATTCAGCTACCCTCCAGTACCCTCTACCCGCAAAAAAGTCAAAATTTTGCCAATAAATAATTTCAAAAACTGCCGTTCACCACCTGAAAACATGTTTTTACAAGTTAGGCCCTAAAACATACAAAAAGTGCTTCAAACCCTATTTTGGGAGGATTTGGTATACTGAACTCCGGCCCTATTTCCTGCTTGTTGAAAAAGAATATGACCGATTTTTGAATATCCCCTTAGGGGTCAAAATGACCAAATTTTAAGGTCGATTTTGAAGGAATTTTGAAATATGGTGAAATTTGAGCTATTGAAAGTTTTATATAGTAAATAACTCAAAATAGTGCGATAATTAAAAAACGAACATTTTCACAGAATAAATGCCAAAAATTTTAAAGTTCGTACAAAACAAAATGCCACAGCAAGTTTTGCGACTTTTGAATTTTGACACACCGTGTAGCACTATTTTTCATAAGAGTAAACATGCCCCATCCAAGATTTTGTTATAGACCAGTTTGCTTACCCTTGACCACAATTATGGCAACAACTGAGCAAATCATTGACAGAAAGAGACACTTGAATTTTGCCTTTAGAAGCTATGCAAAGTCTGTCAGTCATTGCTTCTGCAGTACCATGCGCCCAGCAACTTCCGCAGCTGGATTGATCACGAATGTGCCCCACACTCTTGCACATACTGAAAATGGATGATTTTTTACTAAAAATGGGAGGGCGAAAATTTCACACCGGAATTTAATTAAAAACGCGTTTTTAAACAAATATTTTGTTGAAAACTGCACAAACATTTCACAATTATTGTTATTTACAAAGCTCATGTCTGGGATGTGCACACCATTACGTGCTTTATTTTTCGGTTTTTCGTTCTATCTTTTTCATACAAAAACGAGCCAAAATTCAGGCTTCGAGACGCTGTCGGCAAAAGCCTGTAAAATAGCCAAAACCATAATTTTTTTGGACTTTCGGTAGCCCGTTTTAGAGAAAGTTGCAAGATAGCTCTGAATGAAAGCTTTCCAATGACACCTCGTTTTCGTAGGAAAAAGATGTGCCAAAGACCGAAAAGCAAAGCACGTGTCGTGTGCACAACCCAGACATAATCCTTTTTTGTAAATAACAATGGAAATTGTGAAATAAATTTGTACATTATGGACAAACAACAAAAAAATAATGAAGAAAAAAAGTTTCCATAAAATATTTGTTTAAGAATACGTTTTTTTAATGGTGCGCAGTTTCCCGGCGCGCAATTTTCGTCCCTCGAAATAAATAAACGACGGGTGTTTCAAAAGTTCCCGCCGACTTTTATAGCTCTTTTTGCAAAATTATTCCAAACCCACGGTTTGTAGCCTGCTCCTCCTCTCTTCAAATGGCATATAAAGTTTATTTGGAATATTTTAAAATAATAATGTTCTAGCTTCAAGCACCTGCCAGATCATTTTGAACTTTTGTTTGAACTTTTCAAGCATTTTCATCACTTTGACTGGTCGAAAGTTCAATTCAGGATATTACACTTTAGCAACATCTATAAGAGCTACAAGACCTATTTTACAGAATTGATTTTGAAAATTCAAGTATGGCTTTTGAATAAAATTCAATTTCTTTAAAAATGACATAAATTGGAAAAAGTTGGAAAATTCGAAGAAATCGATTTTTTAAAAAAAAAAACGTATCTCAACTTTTGAATTTTCATAATAAATTCTGTAAAATCGGTCTTGTAGATCTTAAAATGAGCTAAAGATAGTATTAAGATGTTGCTGAAGCGCTAAATCCTGAATCAAACTTTTGACCAGTTAAAGTGATGAAAATGATTGACAAAAGTTCAAAATGACCTGACATGTGTTTGGAGCCAAATCATGACTATTTTGAAATATTCCAAATAAACTTTATATGCCACTTGAAAGAGGAGAAGCAGAGCTATAAAAGTGTGTTGTTTGTGATAATTTGTAATACCGTATTTTCTCTATTAATTACCTCCTCTCTAATAATCACCCTCCTCTAAAAGTCAATTAGTTTAAAGTCAATTACCATTTCTAAATTTTTTAGAATAGTTTATTTCAACAAACAAAACCAATCACTCAAACTGTTCAACAAACAAAAACTACGAAACTATTCTTCTGCTTTGTTTCTGATGATGCGACGCGACACAGGCTGCTTTTCTCCCTTTTCTCACGAATCCATTCAGCCAGTTGCACATCGAGTTCAGAATAGTTGACTTGTCGGCAACCACCATCGAGACGCTTGCGTTATGATTCTCTTGCCGTGTTGTTCCTGAAGCAATTATAACTATTGAATCACGTTAAATCCAAAAATAAACCTTACACCTGTTGCTTCAGCTCATTTTCTTTCTTCATCCAATTCTTGCCCAATTTTCTGTCGACTTTGAATTTCTTGGCAGCGGAGTGGATTGAATTTTCGCGCGCCCAATTGACTGCTTCAAGCTTCTTGGTCGCGTCATTGTTTCGATTGCTCTTTTTGCTGACTGACCGGCCCTCACCCTAGTGCAGCTGCGTCTCTTCAGAATAGTTCATCTGAACAGACAATGTGGAACAAAAAAGAATGAGACAGCGAAAATTGGGAGGACAAAAAATGGCGCAGCGAAAAAAAGGCCGAACCAAAACAAAAGACACAGCAAAAAATCTTTCGTTTTGGGGCTAAAAACATTCAAAAAATTGTTGAAAAATAATTACCCCCTCTCTAATAATTACCTACCCCCCTACTCCCTCCGAGGTGGGTTAAATAGTAACTACCCTGGGGTAATTAATAGAGAAAATACGGTAACTATTATTAAAATGAGCTAGAAAAGTCGGTGGGAAATTTTGAAGCACCCGTTAAAACTCACGGCCATTTATCTCGAGGATCAAATTGTTTTGGGAGTTTAATATCAAGCAGTCTAGATTCAGCCAAATTTCGAGGTTTTTCGCGGTCTGAAGTAGACTTGATTCGGCCTAGGGTTGGAGATATTGTGTTGAGACGGGCCTTAAGTAACTTTTTACGCATTTAAAAACTTAAAATTAACTAACAGTCCACAAATGTTGGTTGCTGTTAATGTAGTCGACAAGCTCTTGTCCATTTAAGGATTTTCTCTTGTCTGCTACGTCCACCGCTATTGCCAAAGCTAGCGCAAGAAGCAGCATAAAAATAGTTTTCTTAAATACCGCGTATAAAAAATATGTAAAATGCAATTAAAAATATTACCATTTTGTTCAAAGTAGCTAGCCTGACCGTTATTACAGAAAAGCAGAAACTTTTGCTCTTTTATGCAACACTTTACGAGACTTTTTTGAAAGAATCAAGTAGTAAGAATGGCTAGATTGGTATTTTTCTTTGAATTTTTTCTTGACAGTTTTTAGCAAGCCTAAAAAAGAACATCAAAGGGATTGAACAAAAGAGTAAACTTTTTTGTAATCTCTATATAGTATTTCGCATATGTGGGTGTGTGGGTGGATCGGCACTTTGTGTTCAAGCCTAATTTTCTGCCAATTTTGCGAACCCATGTCAGATATCTCACTAGAACCCCCAAGTACAACATCTTGGCTTTCTTTTAAGCACAAACACCTATAATTGAAGTTGCTTCTAAAAAAAATTCTTTGCCCTTCAAATTGGAGACGGTGGATTTTAGCCTGGATTTAGGGTGGATTTAAGTGTTCAAGCCCGATTTATTACTATTTTTTGCAAACCTATGAATTTTTTTTTAACTTTTAACTACAATATGTTAGCTTCCTTTCGAGCACAAGATTGTTAAAATAAGGGTAATTCTAATAATATTTTGGGTGTACCCAGTAGGACGGTACCCAAATGGAGGGTAGCCAAGAGGGGATACCCAAGAGGAGGATACCCAGAAAGGGTGTACCCAGGAGGACGGTACCCAGGAGAGGGAGGTGCCCAAGAGCAAGGTACCAGAAGAAAGGTAACCAGGAGGAGGGTGGTTAGGAAAAGGGTAGCCTGGAGGGGATACCCATGAGAGGTTTACCTAGGAGGAAGGTAACCTGGATGGAGTACTCAGAAGGAGGGTATCTAGGAAGGGGTGGAACAGAAGGGTGATATCCAAGAAAAAGAAAGGCAGGAGGAGGGCTGCCAGGAAGGAGGTAGCCAGAAGGAGGTTAGCCAGGAGAATGGTCGGAACAGGGTAGGCAGGACGGGGTGGGCAGGAGGAGAGTACCCAGTAAGAGGGTAGATAGGATATCCAGGAAATACCTCACAGGAAACCTCAAGAATAAAATCTTGGCTTTCTTTAAAGCACAAACACGGATAATTGAAGTTGCCTCTAAAAATGTTTCCCTTGCCCTCCAAATTGTAGATTCCTGAAGTCAGAGAATATCTTTGTTTACAGAGCAAAAAAGCTGAACTTTATGTTCTTTACAAATCCCGCCTTCCTAAAGCAATATGGTTACAACCCCACTCTAATAGAAAACCCCACTCAATAAAAAAAACCCCACCCCACTCTAATCCATCAGTTTTTGCATTTGCAAAAAAACTAAACTGTTTCGTCAGTTTTTTTGCAAATGCAAAAAACTGACGAACTGCTAATTTTTCTAAGCCTTGGTCCCCCCTGTCGTATGAAGCCTAACCCGGTGTCGACAAATTTTTTTCTTTTTTAGTTATTTGGAAACGCGTATTGGAGATCATTATATCAGTTAGAGTGCTCTTAAGCTACATTTCCAATTACGAATCTGAACCCTCACTCCAAAATTCATAAACATGACCAAAATATATTTGGTAGTCATTTTCTCATTTCGTTCATTGAAATATTCTGCATGAAGCCTAACCCGGTGTCGATGTTTGAGCGGTAAAGCTTCCGTAACTTTTTTAGGACACTATGAAACATCCCATTTTGAAAATTTCTACCTTACTTGAAAAGCTAATTTTGCAAATTTTGTGAAAAACCCCAAATTTTATTCAATCAAAGTACCGTATTCTCTCTATTAGACGGGCCGGCCCGTCTATTTTTCAACCCCCCTCAGAGGGGGCCCGTCTATTAGAGAGGGCCCTTCTAATAGAGAGGGCCCTTCTAATAGAGAGGGCCCGTCTATTTTTTCGGTACATAAAATGTTTCTCCCCGAAAAGAATTTAGCCATCAGAACTTAACAACATTGTCACCAAACTTTCTCGCATTTCAAAATTTACATATTATCAAGTACTCAAACAAACAATTAAACACTCAATGAACGCATTACTATTATGGAATATACTATCTTCTTCACCAAAGTCTATTTGTTCATTATCTCAGAAAGCTTCTTTTTCTTCCCGCACCATTCACAAATTGCGTCGACCAGTAGGCACTGGAATATCTTTCTCGAAGCAGTGCATCTTATTGTCCTCACTGAGATCAGTTGAAGTAGTAATCCAACATGATTTCAATGACTCGGTGATGACCCTTCTCGGTAGTCTTTTTCAAGCATCTAAGGTTCAAATGTAGGTAGACAGCCATCAGAGCTCGTCAATCATCCCAATTGTCCTCTCCCAAGCCAGTAGCAGCTTATCATTAAATTTATCGAAGATAGTGGGTATTTAATAGACGATAGTCTATGAATGTGCAGAACACGACTGATTTATTCGAAGCCGAAATACAAACTAATTGGTACAAACAAACTTATTACTTAACAACGTGCAAATTCAAACGATTTTTTGGGTTATTGACTTACTATGGGTAACATGCCTTTAGGGGGCCCGTCTAATAGAGAGGGCCCGTCTATTAGAGGGCCCGTCTAATAGAGAGGGCCCGTCTATTAGAGAGAATACGGTAATACAATCAACAACAAGTACGACATACACTAAAAAATTATACACTTAACACCACTTCAAAATGATTTTGAGTCAATTTAATGAGAATAGACGGAATTTCTGTATTCTGTTTTGACTTCTTCCAGCTACTGTTTAGATCGGGCGAATAGACTCTCCATCCAGCTGTTGAATAGACAAGCACGTTGATTTGGAATAGCGGACGCTGCCGCAAAGTCAGATCTCAGGCCCAACTATCTCTATCTGGAAGCATCTTTGGCTAGAACCGCAACATTCTTAACATGATTCAGCAAAGCTTCTTCATCCGTCATAGCAACCTGCACCATTCCTCATCAACATGCTCAGCAAGGAATTTGGCTATTTTCTTTCTTACGATTCTGTGGTGACCTTCACTGCCAGTTAGTCCCATGGAAGAGCTCTACAACAGCATTCGTGACAATGAATACAGAACTTGCAAATACCTGAAGCCGCAATTGCGATCACCTTCTATTGGAAGAACACTCGCTGGCTTGGCACGTTCAATTGATGAAAGTGAAGATCGATCCAAAAATATTCTGGCCTTCCATTGGATAGTTTACAATAAGGATGTAAATAAAAAACAGGTGCAAGCTCTTACCAAGAGTTTTACAAACACTTTCGTAATACTTTGGCAATGGAGGATTAAACAACAAAGCAACTGGTTTCTTTTGTTTTGACTGTAAACTCTTCTATACTGCCTCGCTTCTTTTTCTTTGCTGGCACTACATTTAACTAGGCACTTTTCGTGCTTTGTGACACTTTCTATGCTGACGGTTCTTAGGCCAGTTCCACCTACATCTGATACCAAACGAGCTCTTTACGAAGAAAGAATCGACATGAGAAGACAGCATCGATTGACTCCACAACTTTTATTGTTCCTTTCCTACAAGTGCACAAATTAAAAGCCCCGAAAAATGACTAACCAAAAAGCTCTCCATAGTTTCTCTAACGATCATTCAGAATTTGTACATTTTAGATTTCGAGTTTAACTTTAGTTTGTTCCCGCAACTTTATGATTCGCCGACTTTGCTGGTATTCAATCGTGTATAGAAGGTAGAACAAGCGCGCATATCCTGGCTTTCGT